>PVKA01048937.1:0-13525 GCA_004027165.1 Ctenomys sociabilis
TGAATCATTAGGTCCTAAAAAAATATTAGTGAATATTGTCATGATTTCTGCTCTGTTAATAGTATTTTTACATAGAACATGCACTTGGGACTCATCTGTAAGATACTTTTTTTCTATAAAATTTAGATAAATTTTGGTATTGCATGCTGTCTTTAAATTATGGAGTTAAGTAGCAATTTCTTCTTACCAAAAAAACGTTTAATAGTCAGTATTAGAAACTACAGTAAGTATCAGATGAACAAAAGATCCAGTCTGTGTACAGCAGAACACTGTCTTTTGGAGGCATATGGAAAAGTGAACAATTTATTAGAGCATACTTTGATCATGACTACACTCAAGAAAGGCTTTTGGTTTGGGTCATTTAATTTAGAGGTCTAATTTCTTAAAGTCTTTATATGTTCTATCTAATAGTCCCTTGCCTGTGGAACAGCTGGTAAAAATGTTTTCCATTCTGTTCATTGTCTCTTCACTGTATTGGTTATTTTATTTACTGTGTGAAGGCTTTTTACCAAGATGGGAATCACAGTAGTTGATTCTTTGCAATATTTTTGTTCATAAATTCTTTACCTACACCTATGCTTTCAAGTGTTCCACTTATTCTATCTTCTAGTAGATTAGTGTTTTCTGTTTTAATGTTTAGATCTTGAGTAGTAGACATTGGGAGTCTGGTTTTAGTCTTCAGAATATGGAAAACTAGTTTTTCCAGCTCGATTTTTTAAAGAGGCTATCTTTCTTCCAGGGAACATGTTCAGATATTTTGTCAAAGGTAAGGTAACCGAGTATGTTTGGAGTTGTTCACGCACCTTATAATCTGTTCTGTTGATCTCAGGTCCATATTTTTGCCAGTACTATGCTATTTTTATCACAGTATTTTTATCACAGTAGCTTTGTAATATAATTTCACATCAGGCATTGCGCTACCTTTTGCCTTGCCTCTGTTGTTCCGTAATTGTTTTTGCTAGATCAGTATCAAAGGACTTTGTGTTGGGTCAAATAGATAATGATCTTTCATCCTTAATAAATTGGGAAGGTAAGATCTTGGGACAGACTCAAACACTAACTGCCAGCTTTACCTGGAAGATATCTATCTGAGAGATAGTGATTTCCTAGGAAAGACTGAAATCTAATGATAAAGCTACTTACTATAAGCAATTTACAGGCATCAACACAGAAAACAAATTAAAATTTTTAAAATAAAAATGTCAAGATACAGAAACAAAGTGAAACCCTAGTCTTTCAGCCCACCCAGGACAAATCAGTGAGACACTGAGGTGTGGGAAGTCAGAAGTCACTCAAATTTTCTAAAATAGAATCAGCAGAAATGAAAAATATATATAAACAGATGAATGAGGCTGTAGAGTATATCAGAGCAGAAATAATCTCTCAGGTAAAAAGAAAAGATAATGGTCATAGTGGAGGATATACTCATGAATCTAGAATAGAAAGAATGAAAAATGAGTAGCTTAGGAAAATGATGGAAATCATGAGTTCCCAACATAGAAAACAAACAAAATCCATGAAACAGATTCAAACAGTTATGTAAGAGATTAAAAATGTTACTGAAAGTATCCCCATTCAAATGAACCCATGTGAGGACGGAATATCAGATCTAGAAGACAGGATTGCAGGTAGTGAGGACAAAAAGAAAAATAGAAAGTGACCATGGAAAATCAATCCAACAGATATAATATGATGCAAAGAAGAACAACATAAAATTGATTAAAGTCAACAAAATACCAGGAGATATCACAAATGATATAAAGAAAAAAAACTATCCACTGAAGTAATAACAGAGCACTTCCTAAACATAGAAATATAATTTGATGTACAAACAAATAAGTCATGTAGAACTCCAATTAGTCATGAACAAATATTGATTAATGACCCAGATTATGAGTCAGATTTTGTCCTCAAAAGTAGCTGCATGAGAGCATAATAAAAAATCTCTGTACATGTTTGGAGAGGGCATAGGATGTTACAAGACCTCTTCACAGAGAATATGCAGGGTCTAAAAATTACTGGGAATAACTGGTGCCCTTTTGGGAGGAAAAGCGAACCCTGAGCCCCAACTAACTTCTCCACATAATTTAATGTGACTAGTACAAAGTTAAGAAAAACAACCTTATTCTTTATAATTCAAGCTGTGAAACACTACAATGAACATGATACACTTTATTTATTTTTATTTGTATTTTTAGGGAAAGGTCTATGGAGTGTTCAGGGTGTCACTACTAGATCAGATTTATGGTGATTTGCCTATTTACAGCCTCCCAAGAGCTAGATTACAGGTGTACACCACAGGCCCATTCTCAATTGCCATCACAGCATGCCCCGGGTCAGGGCCAGCACGGTAAGCCTGGGGATTGAACCCCCAGCCCCTACTTGCAGGTGCTTTAGCATGATACATTTTAAAGAAAATATACAATCATGAAGTATTAGAGTATTGAAAATAGGTATAATTAAAATATCAACCAAAGACAAATTAGAAAGCACCTAGAAAAGAACCGTCTGCTTTAATTGACAATGTTTAGCATGCATGTTCTTTGAAAACAGATACCCAGTCTTTGTACGATCTGGAAAGTGTTTATACTCTAAAAGTGTCATCTTCTGTAACACATGGTTTTTAAGGCACAGTGTTTAACTATATGCTTTAATACACATTAATTGTTAGTTGGTCTATTTACACTGAATTTTAGAAAATAAATATCCTCCCATAATGTAGAAAGATTACACGCTCATTACTCTCATGTCACACAAGCGTTCAAGTGGGATTCCAATGGATGAACAACATTCACTAAATATCACAGAGATATAAGATATTAGCATAGATTTTATCCAAACTGGGCTGCCTCCCCTGGCCTCTTTTGAGTTCCAATTTTTTTAGCTATAGAAGAGGATATTTAAACATAAATGATATTGACCTTCTTCTGCCTTAAATTTTCTAGAGTTAAATAGATATAAAAACAGAAGGGAACTGTGGCATAAGTAAATTTTAATTGGACTCTAAATAAATAGATAATAAAGCTAATGATCTTTCTGACCTCATATGTATGAAATGTATTTATTTAACTAATATCTGTAAAACATTTACTAACTTCCTATCTTAGAGCCAAGAAATAAAAGGAAAACCAAAATGATTGCACTCCTTTGCCTCATGCAGCTTCTAACATGGAGGGACAAAGAAACAAGAGAACATACACAGTAATGTGAACACTCTGTGCTATGATGGGAAATTAAGGGGCATGGAGGGATGTGATGTAGAGTGTTGCTTGAAAACAGAGGCAAGGAAGGTGATCTCAAGTCTGAACAGATTCTCTGAGGCAAGAAAAAAGAGTGTCTTAGTAATTTTAAGAACTGCATGATGGAAAGCGCTGCATGAGAGGGTGAGAGCATTCCACCATCAGGCTGAGGAGGGGGCAGGGACCATGATATCACACAGATCTGTGGCATCTTCATCTCTGTCCAGGGACACTTTATTTTTGTTCTTGAATGTAAAAATAAAAAAATAAAAATAAAAATAAAAAACATTGGACAGGGAGTAAGCTGAAAAAGACATAATTTGCAAGGTTCTTCCCAAGACACCATATGCGTAGTCATGCAGGTGAGGAAGAGTGGGAAATTGGAGATCAAGCATAGCAAAAGGAGCACTGAGGGCTGGAGAGACAGCTCAGCGTTCTTAGTGCCTACCGGGCAAACACAAGGGCTGAGGTTCAATTCTCGGTACCGCATGCACTGCTGGCATGCACTGCCAGCTTCCAAACATGGTGGGACATGCCTGTAATTCCACTGCTGGGGGGCTGAGACCAGAAATTCACTATGTGTCTGAGACGAGTAGCAAGACGCTGTAACAAAAACAGAAAACAACAACAAAAAAGGACACTGGGGGACAAATGTTCAAATAAAAGCACCTTCATAATCTGAAAAGGTATTTTTTCCTTTCATGCTTTTTTTCTAAGGCCTTTCAGAGAAAAGTAATGTTACCGTTAATCATGATACACCAACTTGAAGGGATTAAAAATGCCTACCCTGTAGCTAAAGTGCAGTTCTGGATATGTCTGTGAATTAATGACATAGGCTACCCAGCAAAAGGGAGAAGGGATTGCAGTAGTGGGTGGCATCAAACAATAAGCATGCAGCCTGTACAGAAAAAAAAGAAAAAGAAGGAAGCGTTCCTATTATGAACAGCTCTAGCCCTAAATGCTCATAGAGATCATTTACAACAGTCCAGTTTCTTCATCCTTGTATCACAAACTCACACGGGTGACCCTACAGTGAGCTTGCACATAGATCATCACTGAAGACTCTCTGACCTTTGATACCATAAATAGCTCCTGGACTCCAGACAATGTATGCTATGATTTTGTAGAAATTTTTCTGGATTTTGTTCATGTCCAGAGACTTTGCCTGAGATTCAGATTAAGGGCAATGAACTAATTAATCTGGCAAAAAAAATTTCAGGGCAGTGGTATTCTGAGTCTGTGGTAGGGGTATGGTCAGGGGCTTTTACCAAGATCTATGTTGAAAGGAAAAAGCAAAGAGCCTGGCAGAACGATGTAAAATGTTGTGACTTTGGCCAGAAAAGAAGCTCCAATAAAGTTTTGGATTACAAAGGCAGAGAAGAGGAAATCTTGATTGCTAAGCATGAACAGGAGAATAAAAAAGAAGGCCAAAGGGATCACAAGAAACAGCAGTACCCTACTCTTTGCAGTCTCTAAATTGCAAAAGTGAAAGGCTTCTTTGAGGAGAAAATTGCAGGGTACCATGTTCCAGAATGGCAACAGCCATACTATGTTTCAGAATAGCAGCAGTGGCCACACCACATTCAAAAATGGCAGCAGCATTGAGAATTTATGCTTCAGAATTGGATTCAGCGTGCTTAGGGACACAGTCACTTGACTTCTACAACCAAGAGAGAGGAAAGCCTTGCTACTGCTCCAACTCGCAGCAGACCTTGGCAGCATCCGCATGCTGCTGGTCTTAGGAGCATGCAAAAATGCAAGAGTTTGGGTTAAGAAGGCTTCTGCCAAGATTTCAGACGACCTGGAGGAGAACGGGCAGTGTGCCACTGAGAAGGCAGTGTGTGAAGCTGTGACTGTGAAACAAAAGGTGAAGTGGAGACCCCAAAATTTTGGAAAAGCCAGAAACATGGATTGTCTGAGGAAAGCTACAAGAAGGGATCATAGCTAGCCCAAGGAAGAAGCCCTGGGAACTACAATGCCTAGAAGGGCGATAGAGGTGGGGTCACCTGTACCCTTTGGAGCTCACAGTTTGCCAAAGGTCACATGGGATGTTGCACATGAAACAACAGAACTTAGTGTTTGCCCTGATGGATTTTGGACTTGCTTTAGTTCTAATCCTTTGTATTCCCATTTGTAACTTGAAATGAAAATGTCTATCTTGTGCCATTTAATGTTGTGTTTAATTTTTTATTTGTACAGGGACTTGCAGCTAAGGGTTTGCCTTACATCTCAGAGGAGGTTTGGAACTTGGACTTTTCAGCAATGATGAAAATATTAGGACTCTGTCCACCCTTGGAGATGGAATAAATGCCTTTTGAGTAAAACAAGGTATATAAGTCTTGGGGGATCAAGGGTGGATTATTATAGCTTCTCTCTGGATGTCACCAAAAAGCCTCCTGCTGCCATGGGAATCAGGCTTTTTAGAAACGGCTGAATCTAAAGTTTGTGATTTGTTAATTATCTACTGCTGAGATTGGTGGTGTGGGTGCTGCACCTGTCCTTCAGTGGGTAGCCTGCATACCATAGAAGGGAGGGAAAAGTCATGTGTCTCCCGTTTCCCCCCTCTGAAGTTACAATTTTGGTATCTTCTACTGCCATGAATTGTTGCTCCTCTGACCTATGACACCTTGCCCTGGAGACAGCTGTTTATTGACTACAACCTCCATAAACTATGAACTATATAAATCTTTCCTTAACTTTAGGTGTTGGGTATTTTGTCTCAGAAAGGAGAGAAAAGCAACTAAGACACCATTTTGTTTTTAATTTTACCTACATTGGTACCCAATAAACTCTTATGATTAAAATCATCCTTCATCGTTGGTGAAATTATTAAAGGTCCTTATATGTCAATCATTCATGAATCATTTGGCCACAGATCTTTGAAAACACAACATAAGACACTCCACCAAAGATCTGTAAAGACACAACATAAAGCAGTTCCTTAGGTTCCTGGGAAATAATTTCAACATTCTGTGAATTTCCCATGAAACATTTGAAGGGAAAATATTTTGCTAGGTTGCTATTAAAAATCCATTCAAACATAAATATGTTTCAAATATAAACTAATATAATCTTTCAAATATAATCTAACAAAATATAAGTGATCCATATATTCAAAAGTGAAGAAGAAACTAAGCAATTGTTCCTTCATTTTGGAATAAAAAAATCATGTCTCATCGCATATATTTAGCAAATATCTGAATCTAAGTACGTAATCATTTTTGACATTTTAGATCTCAAGGTTCATTATATTTGAATTGTTTTTTCTTCAAATAATCAAACACTCTATTCTGACTTGAATGGAGAAATGGGTGGTTAAGTTTCAGATTTTATTTTCAATTTGATCATATATTTTAATATAATTCATTTTTGTTCTTCAAAGGCATTTCATCTACTTTATTTAAAGGTAAAACTGGAGGCAGTTATTTTTCCATTATGAATCTTCAGTTTATATTTGACTTTCCTTTTGAGAATATTACAGGTACATTTTATTACCCCTTTATATATGATTTAACAAGTGTAAAATATTTTATTGAAATATAAGACACATGCAAAGTAAACCCATTGTGCAACCATTAACAAGATCAAAATATAGAATATAAAAGCCCACCATTGTCAGGTCCAGCTCATTAGGAGTTCCACACAGAGTAATTATTATTCAACATCAAAATTAAATTTGGCTACTTCTAAATCCCTTAACATTTGTACAATACATATTCATTGGCTTTCTTTCCTCAACTTCAATAATATTAATATACATATAAATAATTTATTTGTTCTTAGTGATGTTTTTCCGTTTTATAATTGTGCAAACATTCATTTAGCCATCCTCCACATTTTTTTTTGGAGTTTCTAGTTTCAACTATGATTTTGGTGAAAACGTGTAGGAATTCATTTCTCGAGTATCTAACTAAAACTTAAGTTGTTGAGTCCACTGGAAAAATGTGCAATTTATTTACATAATATGAATACTTTTCCAAAGTAGCTTCATTATTTTGAAAAGAGGTTTATGAGAGTGCTAATAGCTGTACCTCTTCAGGAACTCAACATTATTAGTCTTTCATTTTAGCCATTTTACTGCAGATAATAATACTTATTCTTATAATGAAATTTTATCTTAAATAACATTAGGCATTATGATGCTTGTTTATCGATAATTTAGACATTCGTCTGTGTATGAGAGAGACAGTGCATTTTTTTTAATGAGCTATTGTTTTCCATTGATTCCTAAGAGTTATTTATGTATTCTGGACAGAAAATATTCTTCAGATATGTATATTGCAAATATCTTTTCACTGTCCATGATTAGTGTTTTCATTTTCTAAATATAGTCTTTGAAAGAATTTCATCTTACTTTAGATGAAATCAGATATTTGAATGTTTCCTCTATAATTACTATTGTGTAGATTAGAGTTTTGTCTACTGCAAAATTATTACAATAGTCTGTCATCTTCTGTTCTACTGTTACTGTTTTTTTCTTCATGTAGACATTAAATAAATCAGCATAATTTATTGAAAAGCACATCCTTTTCCCACCAAACTGCAATTATTTTGAAATATGACAAATTTCAATATATACATGAATCTATGTCTAGACTCTTTGTCTTATTATTTTTTGCTCCTTTGCCTAACTTAGTCAAATAGCACACTATCTTCTCTAATGAAGCTTTACAATGCTTGGTAGTGTAAGTCTTCCGGATGTTTTATTGCTTTTAATATTTGGGTACATCTTGGCCCTTTGAGAATCTGACATGGAAATTCATGCAGAAATAAAACTAACATGTGGACTATCACCCTTAACTATAAATTGCTATAAACTTCCTTCCAAACTAAGGAAACAAGC
Organism: Ctenomys sociabilis; assembly: GCA_004027165.1. Classification (NCBI taxonomy): domain Eukaryota; kingdom Metazoa; phylum Chordata; class Mammalia; order Rodentia; family Ctenomyidae; genus Ctenomys; species Ctenomys sociabilis. The sequence goes on from PVKA01048937.1 coordinate 8,083, forward strand.
AAGGATATCTGCTAACATTATATCTAAACATTGTACCTATGGTAAGAAAAATTAATACACATGTTAATGGTTGAATAAGAAATAAATAAGACTGTTATGATTTTCAGATGACATCATTTCACATGCATAAAGTCTCTTTTAAAACTAGACAACTATTACCTTTCATTTAGTATGTTACAAATGAACATAGTGATATCTTTCCCTCTTTAAATTATTGGAACTGATATTGCTTAAATCAGATATCTGAGAATTTTATATTCACTTTTTTATCAATATATGACCTCAATTTCTCTCTATTCAGAAAATATGTTTCCTATAATTTCTAATTACTTAAATTTTACTGTGAATGGTTTTGTTGTCTATTATGTAATCTTAGAAAAAAAAATTGATATGTACTTCAAAACAACATGACTCTGGAAGATGCTTGACATTCATGGATTTCAGTATCTCACACTTGGGCCTGGAAGATGGCTCAGTGGAATAAGTGCTTCCCTGGCAAGCACAAGGGCCTGAGTTCAATCTCCAGTTTAAAAAAAATCACCTCATATTGTTAATTAATTGGCTCACATATTTTGTAAATTTTTCTGCATTTTGTCCATTTGTTTCACATATTATTGACAGACATGCACTATAACTTCTTCTATAAGTATGGATTTTAACATTTCTCTTCTAATTTCGGTCCTTGTTGGTTTTATACATGTTGAAGCTATATAATTAGATGAACATTAAAATGTTTATGTCTTTCTTGTGAAATGACCCATGTTTTACAATGAATCTTGTTTTGTGTAATGTTCCTTGTAATTCTATTGGCTGATATTAATCTAGCCTTACCAGTTTTTTGTTTTGTTCTGGAGGAGCAGGGAGGTTTCTGAACACATATAAATTGCACTGTGTATAAAAAATTATCCAAACGTTTTCTTTTCATTTTTACTGTTTTTCAAATTTAAATTGTATGACTTGTAAACAGAATTATAGTTACTTTTCTATACATTGATAATATTTGCTTTTAAATTAGAATATTTATTCTCACATCCTAGGTTCATTGTCTCTAATGTTTTGATTATTATATGTTGATACTCCATTTTATGGACTACTGGACTATATTGGAATATTTTGCTGAATTCATGCACCTACAACATTTAAATGACAATGGAATACCCTTCTCTGATAAAACTAAACAAAAAAAGGGGATACAAGTGAAGGACCATTTTATACCTGTATATTCAAAATAGGATAGATATACAGCTACTTTCTCTTAATTCAATGAATAGAAAGATTTGTACTAATAGTGCTTGTGGACAGGAATCATGCCTCGTCTTGTACCATGAATAACCACTAAGAAGACAACAATATCCAATGTATTAATTATTGAAACTGCCCCTCTGGAGCCAGCCCAAGCCCAGATCCAGTAAGTGTGTGGGAGAGCCTCTGCGTTCTCCTGTGCCTGATGGACTTCCCCCAGATCCATCCCAGGCCTTCCTCATGAGTGAGACCTTCCTCTGCATTCTCAGGGGCTCTCCACCCATCTGAATCCAGCCCAGGCCCCGGCCCTACAAATGTGTGGGAGAGCTTCTCCGCACCCCTGTGCCTGCTGGTCTCCTCTAGACCCAGCCTAGGCCTTGCACACTGGCCTGGGATGAAACTCTGCTGCTGAAGTCCTTGCAGAGAGAGTAGGGGCCAGAACCACCCAGCTAATCCAGGAGCAGAACATCTTGTCAGAGGGGGCACAACAGGTTCACTCCCAAGGGTTGCAGCAGGAAGGAGCTGAGCACAGTAGCCAGACTCAAGCCCGGCACAACTGGATGAATTCAAATTTTATAGATGTGCACCTGAATATCATTAGGTGTTAAGAATATAACTGCACCAAAGCTCTACACCAAAGGTCAGAGGAAAGGGCTATACAAAATGACAAAGAGAAGGAGCAAACTGCAATCTCAAACTCCAAGCACACCCAGAACAAATTCAGAGGACACTAGCACAGAAGAAATTGGGAATCACACAGCTGAAACATCTTAATCGATAGCATCTAAAGTAAAGAAACAACAGAAAGGTATAGAGGAACTCAGATCAGAAATAACTTCTGAAATTAAAAAAAAAAAAAAACTCTGAATTAATAGCATCTGAAGTAAAGAATCAAATGCAGAAACATATGGAGCAAATCAGGTCAGAAATAATCTCTGTACTAAAAGAATTAATAACTGGTTCTAAAGAAGACACTGATAAAAAACACAGGAGATTAAAAAAAACAACGGATTCATTCAATGAGCAATACAAGAAAGAAATAGATCTCATGATGCAGCATCAAAGAGATATAGATGAATTTAAAATGTTAATCACAAGCTTGCAAAACCATTCGAGTGAAAGTGCAGATGGAGTTTCCGATCTTGAAGACACTGGTGCAGCCAGTGAAAATGTAAGCAAAGATCTCTTAAAAACAACAAGGATGCAGGAAAAAATAATCCATCACCTTCAAGATGATACAGAAACAATGTAAGACTAATAGGCATGGGCAAAAGTAATAGCATAAAACTTCCCAAATATGAGGAAACAATCTGACATCCAGTAACCGAAGCATACAGAACACCAAATAACTTCAACCCAATTAAAAACACACCAAGACATATAATAGTCAAGATCCCAGAAATTCAGCACAAGAACAATATACTGAAAGCTGCCAGATAAAAGAGTCAGATCACATTTAAAGGAAAATCCATGATAACTACAGAAGACTCCTCTTCAAAAACCATGAAGGCAAGAAGACCATGGAGCAGAGTATTTCAAGTCCTCTATGAAAACTAATTCCAGTCCAGACTACTATACCCTACAAAACTCTCTTTTAAGTTTGATAGAAAAGTGAAATACTTTCGTGACAAAGAACAACTAAAGAATTTCATGATGACAAAGCCATCCCTACACAGAATACTGAAAGATGTTCTGCACAGGGACCAAAATAACCAGAACCCCATGATGAGAACAGAAGGATTCAAATAAATATGGCAGACAATTAAATACAGGAGAAAAGGGAGTAAACAATAGCAGGTAAATAATATGTCATTCATAAGTCAATGCATCTCAATTATAACCATCAATGAAAATGGACTCAACTCAACAATTAAAAGAAATAGACTGGCATAGTGGATTAGGAAAAAAGGGATAAAAATGAACAACCATTTTGTATCTGTATATTCAAAATAGGATAGATATACAGCTACATCTTCTTAATTCAATGAATAGAAAGATTTGTTCTAACAGTGTTTGTGGACAGGATATCATATCTGCATCTTGTACAATGAATAAGCACTAAGACAACAATATGTAATGTAGTAATTATTGAAACTGTCCCATTAATCAGTTTTGAAATTGTCTCATTGTTATTTTCTCAATAAAATTATTTTAAAAAGATAAATACACATATCAACACTTTTCTTTAAAAGGCTAAAAAGCAATTCAAGATAGTAAAATGTGAAAAAGAAAATTTTTGAAACTACCCTACTATTTGGTTTTCAAACTATCTCACTGCTATTTGTTTCTCAATAAAATTATTTAGAAATAAATTAATAAAAATAACTATTTTTTACCCCAAAGGAAGATCAAATGGGCTGTAAGCTACTAGATTACATTGCAAAATGATAATATCCATGATTTCTTCTGTGAGTTTTTAACACACAGAGATTATAATTAATATCATTTCATTATTGAGTTACATATACTTAAATATTTTATTAGCTCTATAATCAGGATACATGTTATAGTTGCTAGCTTGCCATATTTCATTGGCAACAATTTTTTAAAACTTAGCAACACATAAAACAAATGGTGCACCTTATGCTCAATACAGTATATTTGAGTGGATTAAAAACAGGTTTAATGAAATGTTAGTTTTACAAATAAGGCCCTGTGTGATAAATACAATTTTTAACTAAATAATCTTCTCACTGTATATTTGGTTCTTCTCCTGGAATTCACTGGAAGTAAATCAGAAGTATGCTATTTTATTATATGTGTAGCACCAGAACCCGTATTGAGTCTGAATTACAGATGAACAGAAATCCCTGTGTATGTATGTGTCCCTACTAGGCTACCCCTCCTGACTTCTTGTCTCTAATTCTTTCATCTCTCTCGCTTCTCCTTCACTGGGCCCAGGCTTCTCATAACCCTTTTGTTGTCAGTGACCTCCACACTGCTTCCTGACTGCCTCCTACTCTTACAGCAACAAAATTAATTCAGTTTCCTATTGTCCTCCATGTCAGTGATCAGAAAACCTTGTCTCTTCCCTCAGTCCACATTTCCTACTATTTTCTTGATTTTAAAATGAGATGATAAGAAATGCTTTCTCTTTCTATCTTACAGTGTTCTTCTGAAGATCAAACACATGAAATCTCACCAAAAAAGATTACATTTGATACAGATACCAAATTATGTGACATTTTATTTCATTTTATTTTCACCACATTGACTGTATATAACCAAGAGCTCTGTTTGAGACATGCTTGCTGCCTGCTGAGATGCAGGCAGGCTCTGTCATGTTTTGCAAACTGATGAGCTAGATCTGTCAGAAGTCTATTTACACAGCTGAGGAGGTTCCTAGAAGAGAACTTGAGTTGTATCACTTCCTGGGGTTCAGAGGTATGTGGATATTTCTAGCAAACTCTGTTGGGGCCCAACCAGAAACCTGAAAACTTTCCAAACAAATTCATACCACATAAGCAGGCTAGCATGAATTTACCCCAATAGAAAATTTTGATTAGTGGTAAGATTGAATGACTTTGAATATAAGACTGTGATTGAGACTTAAATAGGACTCCTTAGTCCCATTTCTGGATGTTCCATAAGTAAAAACTAATCTTTCTCACAAAGGTCACTGCAATCTGAAAACAGAAGAGAAAAAAGGACAAGGAGCAGTGAAAATGGTTCAAGTCACAATTAGGCAAACACATTAGTTCAGAAAGAAAGAAATTATGTAATTTTAAATGTCAAGTCTTCTAATTTTCCTTCCTGCAACCTGGCTGAATCATATTAATTGTTCTCATCGTCACAAAATAATTTTTTTAAAAAAATCAAGCTAACTGTTTCCAGCCAGAGCTCAGGCCTGGCCTGTTCAGAGCTCCTCAGACCCCTTTCCAGCCAGATCCCAGGCCCAGCATGTGTGGAGGAATTTCTGCCTGATCACTGCTCCTCAGATCCCATTCCAGCAAGAGCCTAGGTCCAGCATATGTGTGGGACCATCCAAACAATGGCCTGAATCTTCTCCATCAGACAGGTCCAGTATGGGACCCTACAGCCAAACTTTCTGCAGAAAGGCTAGGGGCCAGACTCACCCAGCCAATCCAAGAGCTGAACATCTTGCCAGAGTGGCACAGCAGGTTCACTCCCATGGGCTAAAGCAGGAAGGAGTGGAGCAAAGGATCCAGACTCACACCAGGCACATCTGGAAAAGTTCACA
>PVKA01048938.1:0-13516 GCA_004027165.1 Ctenomys sociabilis
GCGATACCCTGCCTCAAAAAAAAAAATAAAAAAAAAAGACAGATAAAATAAACATGACTTTAATATAGCTCAGTACAAAAAGCCCTGGGTTCAATCCTCAGTACTATTAGAAAGGGAGGGGTGGGGGGGGGCAGAAGATAAAACTGATGAAACTATTCTTTAGTAGAAAAGCAGAAAAGCCGGGCGTGGTGGCGCATGCCTGTAATCCCAGCACTCGGGAGGCTGAGGCAGGAGGATTGTTGTGAGTTCGAGACCAGCCTGAGCTACAAAGTGAGTTTAAGGCCAGCCTGAACTGCATAGCGAGACCCTGTCTCAAAAAGACAAAAAAAAAGCGCAGAATTTGGAGATGCCTCTGAGAATGACACTAGGCTCTAGAAGCTGTGACAGGGAAAGTTTTTCCACTCACTTATCACTGTTGGCAATCTTGCGGAACTCTCGAACAGTCATGGCTTTCTTCTGTATGTTGTACTGAGTAAAGAGGCCAGACTGCCCCGTCACCAGCTGCTGGATGGGTGCAGGAATGACCAGGTCATCAATATCGTCATAGGATGCTCGTGGCTTCCACTCTTTTGGGGGGACAACCTTACAATGGACACAAAGATAGAAAAAAAAAAAACCAGTAAGCCAGAATTCAACAAATGTGTAGGCTACTGAGCCAGAGTCCATTTTACTAGAAAGGGACTTTCACTGAGGCATGCTAATCCAAACATAGAAATCCACACTGCCATGCTAACCCTCATCCAGTTCTGCTATCAATTAGCAGCCTAGCTTGCAACAGCCTAACATCCAGAATAAATATGTGCTCTCACCCTCAGGACCTTCTCAGGTTGAAAAGTTGATTCTCTCTCATCGTTATAACAGCCCACTGCTTTGTTTTTTTAAAAAAAAAAAAGTAAAAGACAAAACCTAGTTTTACTTGCTTGGTCAACTTTCACACACCAGCAGCAGTAAAAAAGCTTAACATTCGTTTTTTTTTTTTTCTCTAGAGACAAGGATTTACTAGAAGTCAATATGGGACTCCAGAGTGCAGTGCAGGTAGAGAGAAGGCACCAAAAACTTAACATCTTAAAAAGCCTAAGCGCATAACCCTTTTTGCTTTGTTTTGATGTGCTAGGGATGGACAGGACAGGCAAGCCTTGGCCCTTAAAATCTTAACCTTAAGAGGCATGGTGGGGCATGCCTATAATCCCAGCACTTGTGAGGCTGAGACAGGAGGATCCCTGTAAGTTCAAGGCCAGCCTGAACTATACTGAGACTCTGTCTTAAAAAAAAAAAACCTTAATCTTGAATAAATTAAAGTAGACCCACTCTGTGAAACACTATAGCTTCTTTGAAAAGTTAATGAATACTGTATGCTACATTTTATGAAAATGAGAAGATGGGTATGGTAGCACATGCCTGTAATCCCAGCACTTGAAAGGCTGAGGCAGGAGGATCACTGCAAATTTGACAGTGGCCTGAGCTATACAGTTCAAGGCCAAACTGAACTATATATTAAGACCCTCTTTCAAAAATTTGAAAAAATAAAAATACATATATATATATGTTTATATATACATATATAGATACATATACGCACAAAAGTATGGGGAAAGAGGAGCTATGAGCCCTTACCTTCTGCTGTCTTTTTTTTACTTATAAGTATATTTCTATAGCAAAAGTAATAAATTAAAAAGCTACCATGAGAAAAACAGAATGAATCAATACAGGAATATGCAGCATGATCCTCTCTCCCTCTCTCTTTTTTTTGTATTTTAGGGAAGGGTCTACAGGGTGTTCAGGGTCTCACTATTGGACTGTACTCACAGTGATCCACCTGTTTACAGCCTCCCAAGAGCTAGGATTCCAGGTGGACGCCACCACACCCAGTCTCAATCACTGTCTCAGCAGGCAGGCCCAGGGATTGAACACCGCCCACCGCCCTGGCCCCACGTCCCCACCCCCAGCCCCAGCCCCTGTGCCTGCTTACAGGTGCTCTAATCTGACTTTTGTTTTATTTTGTTTTTTTTTAAGATGGTATCTCTCTATATCCTAGGCTGGCCTCAAACTCAAAGCAGCCTCGTAAATGCCAAAGTTGGGCATAGTTCACCGTGGCCAACTGATCCATTCACACTTAAAAACAAAACAGCATCTAGTTGTTAATTTACAATACATTCCATATGGACCGACACTAAATATGTGAGCAGATGAAAAGGTGCAGGAGGAACCAACAGCATTGATCACCTCAAGACGATGACACTGGAAAAGGCAGGTGAAGACTGCCCTTTACAAAACTTCTCTGACAGGACTGTTTGTGCCATTTCTCATCTAGTACAGTATAAACAAATCAACAGAAGTGCTGAGAAGCTACCACACAGGCTTGCAGCTCCCTGCGCTACAGAGCCCAGCAGCAGCTCTCTGTGTGCAGGGCTGTGCTCAGCCACGTAACCAACATACTTGCGTGTTTGTTTGTTTGTTTTCATACTGAAAAAGTGACACATTCATGTGGTGAGAAATTGAAAGTGTTAATGCAGAAGAAAAGTTTCTACCTGGCAAACCGAGTCCCTTAACTTTCAGTTTCTTAAAGATCCTTCCAGAAATGCAATCAATCATTCAACTCTTTAGGGACTCAGAACTAGAGTGTAACATTCTACAGGAAAAGCTGATTTGGCTGATAAAAAAAATAACTAAATCAACTTATAGAAAAAGCCCGGGCATGGTGGTACCCACCAGTAATCCCAGCATTGGGGAAACTGTCACAGGGCAGCCTGGGCTACATGATGAGTTCTAGGCCAGCTTGAACTATACAGTTGAGACACTTTTTTTTCAAAGGAAGGAAGGAGGAGGAAAGGGGAAAGGGAAAGGGTAAGGGAAGGAAAAGAAAAGAAAAGAGAATAAACGAAAAGAAAGATGTAGTACAAACTAGAACCAATTTCCTGTTTCAAAGACAGGAATGTTTGTGCTAAGCTGCCCGGCACCTTTTCCCCCTGGAACAAAGGTGGCACAGGAGGCCAAGTTACTATCAGGATGCTGGAGCCTGAATTCAGAGCAAGTGAAGCCAGGTGAGTCAGTAACATAAAAATCACTAAGGCACCCCCACTCCTCCCCAAGACCAAAGCAAGGTCTAGAAACTCTGGCTCTTTCCAGGCCCTTTGGGAACATTCCAAGAAGCTTTCCTCTTTCTTTTTTTTTTGAGACAGTGTCTTCCTACAAAGTCCAGGCTAGCCTCAAACTCACAGCAATCCTCCTGCCTCAGCCTCCTAAGTGCTGAGATTATGGGTAGGCATCACCAAGTCCAGCTCAAGCACCTTTCCTCTAACCTAAAAGAGATGCTTTTCAATGTTAACAACTAGCAATTGATTTGCAAATGAACAGAACACACTAAGTCATTACCCCTCTCCCCCCACTTTCAATGAGATACAGTTCTGGACTTTAGATGAAAGAAAAATCTTAGTGCCAGGAGGTCCCAAAAGGCACTAAACAAAGGCACTCCTTACCTTGGCTAACCCAGCCCTGTGAGCACCTTGAGATTCAATGTAAGCAATATATCGACTGAAGTTCCGGAACTCATCCATGGTGGGGTAGAAGGTCATTATCCGAGCACTGGGATTCAGGGTTTCAGATTCAGAAGCCATTTTCCCTCTTTTCTGAGGTCACTTTGGTTAGAGAACAATCTAAAGAAGTACATTAAGAGCATAAAATTATACAAAATGTTACTAAAATTGAATGCTGGCTATGTTAGTGCTGAAAACAGTAACAGAACACAAAAATTCTGAAGTATTAAGACCTCACACCTAGAAACTGCCTCCAGGAAAGTTATTTAAATGAACTAGAAGTCAATAGAGAACAAAAGCCCCTGCTTCAAAAGAATCTGATGTATGTTTTGGTTTTGTTGGCAGAACCTTGCGCTTGCCAAAAGTGCTTATTCCACCGAGCCATCTCCCCAGCCCTGAATCTGATGTATGAAAACTACCATCTATTCAAATTCAATTAAACAGTATTGTTTCACCTAAAAAGGTAAAGGGTCCTACAGGTACTGCTCAGCATCCAGGTTTTCTTCAAGTTACTCCTATATACACACTTTGATAATTGCTTCTTAGGATATTAAACATAATGCACTACAATCTGATTTTTAAAGTAAACAATGTTTTTTCTAGGGCACAGATTTAGAACAGGATTCTAAAAATGAACTTGGCTATAAAATTTCAAAGTTTAGTAAGAGTTAAAAAGTAACAGGGCATAATGGTAAATGCCTGTAATTGCAGCAAAGGAAGGAAGGGCTGGGGATGAGTTTGAATTCCAGTACAAAAAAAGAGAAATTAAATCTGGAGATCACTGAGTTCAAGGCCAACCTGAGCTATATAGTAAATTCAAAGACAGCCTGAACAATATAGCAAGACCCTGTCTCAAAAATAAAAAGTATTCAATATTAGCAGAATGACTTTAAACTGTTGTTTTTATTTTTTGCACAGTCTCCCTATGTCTGGCTGTGTATTCCAGGTTCGCCTGTAACTCATAGCAGTCCTCCTGCCTCAGCTTCCTGAGTGCTGGGATCACCCAGCACAATTTTAAAACCCTATAGTGAAACTTTTCTCATATCTAAAACAAAAGTACAGGTTCAGCAGTACCCAAAACAAGTTGATTTGCACTGTACTCAGAAATCAAAAGGACAAAATTTAAATAGGCAATAAACTGGCAATACAAGACAAACTTCATAACTGGACTGCAGAAAGCAAAACAAATACAGTACCTGATTTAAAAAAAAAAAAAGGGGGGAAACACGTCACATCCCACTGCTTAATAATATAATAGGCCAGTGGTGGTGAGCCTCTGGCACATATCCCAAGATAGTTCATTAGGTTCACCATCACTGCCGAAACTGAAAAGGGGCAAAGCATGATGGGAGTGGTGGTGCACGCCTGTAATCGCAGCACCCAGGAGGCTGAGGCAGGAGGTCTGAGATTCCTTTGAGGCCACCCTGGGATACAAAGTGAGCTCAAGGCCAGCCTGAACTGCATTGTGAAACCATCTCTAAAGAAAGAATAAGAAAAGGAAAAAAGAAAAAGGGAAGAGCATATTAACCGGGGAGGGGAGCCCATTGAGGTCCTTTCCTTTACTGAAGCTCCTCACCAAGGGCCCCAGCAGCAGGGCTGAGGCCCAAACCCAGCAGCCCAAGCTCCCTGGGTGGAAACTGCCCTCAGTCCACTGACACTCTAGTAACCCACCTGGGTGACAGTCTGGAGCACAACTGTCAGACAAAGCCCACTTCTACAACTCTCAGGCTTCCACTACACCCTAAATAAGATTATTTCTGCCCAGGTGCTTTTCATGAACTTTGCATGGTAGGTACACTATTACCGCTGTTTTACATACCAGGAAATAGACCCCTAAAGTGCACTTTGCATCACTCTATGTTGTCTAAATCTCCACTTGGACCTTGTCTTTTGTAAGGGCATATCCAAGTGTGGAGGAACCTCAGTGGTGGTGGGGGGGGGCTGTTTTAAAAAATCCAAAATATCTTCTAAGTTTTATAAAAACGTATCATCATATGGATACAGGATGGAGTCCCCCAACCCGGGGCTGTGAAAGGGGCGAGATGGAGTTTCATTCGCCTCTAGCTCTATTCATCTTTGTGCGCACAGCACCAGAACAATGCAGGGCAGAGTAAGCACTAATTGAGTAACTGATTTCCTCACCCTGGCCTCAGTTGTTACCCCCTCCCTCGATCCCAAGCCTCCTTTCCCCCCGACCTATCCACATGGAAAGCTCCGGCCTATGTCACCTCTCCCGCACGCACCAACAAAGCCGAGTGGCTCAAGAGCATCGATTCCACGGTCAGAACTTTGAATGTAGAGCCGGTCTTCACTACTTATTAACTGAATGGCCTTGCCTGTGTGAGTTGGTGGAGTCTCAGTTTCTCCACCTGTAAAATGGGGATCCCAACCCTCTGCCCTACACGGTTGCTATCATTAACTCAAATGATGCAAGCGAAAGGCTAAGCACTAGGCCCAGTGCTTAACCATCCCATAAAGGCAGCTGCTACTAACAACTACCTCGAACTCCTGCACCCACCCCAGGTAGCGGCTTCCGCGCATATCCCTTCAAAGGCAGCCCGATTTCCCAAGGTCCTGGAACCTCACCGAATAAAGACCAAGCCCATCTCGGCCCCGCCGCCCAGGCGAGTGGGGGCCAGCGGCAGGAAGAAGAAAATAAGGCCCAGTGGACCCGCCCCCCCCTTCCCGACGCCCATTGGCCACAAAGAGATTGGAAAAAACCAATCCCAGAACTGACTCTATAAATTCTTTCTCCCATTCGTGCACATATACGCCGATCACTTGACATAAAAACCCACCCCCCCACTGCCCCTCCCCCAACAAAGCTCACGGTCACGGCTGCAGCAACAATAAATCTAAAAAGAATTCAAATCTCAGTGTTTCTCACCTAAAGCCCAAAGCCCCAGCAGGGCTCAAGCTCGATTTCTGCTGTCGCCACTAGCCGATCCTCCAGCTTTTCTACCAGCCGAAAAGACGAAACTCCGCCTCCTAGAGAGTCAGCCTCTGCGCAACCGCACAGGGTCCCTCAGAGTCAACCAATCCAAAGGTGCCGAAAGTTCTCAAACAGCCAATGAGCACGCTCTGCAACCGCCCCAAACTCCTTGCGTACGAGCTGATCAGCCTATGAAAGCCGGTAGGGGTTGTTGCCAGGAGGAAACGCTGTACCACTGGGGACTACGGCCACTGAGCGTCTGGGCTGAATCGCAGAGCTGGCCAATCATAAATGGGCTTCAAGCTCTTGTAACCAATTAGGGTTGAAAGAGACGAGGACCCAGAAGTGCGCTGGTTGAATAGGTGGGTCAGGGCCGGGAGGTTTTCTTGCGAGGTCTTACGAAAGTGGGGTCCGAGTTTTCTTGGGGTGAGTAGCCCGTTTTCCTGAGGTGAAAAGATGATGAGGATTCTTTGGGAAGCTTTCAGAGTACAGAACCCCTGAGAAGGGGACCATTTTGTCTCTGTTTGCCCAGGATAGTCTCAGTTTTTAAAACAAAAGGCCTGTAAAGGGTGGAATCCCCTCAGCAGCCGGCGAGCTAGGCCAGTGCGTGAAAGAACCAGCTCCCTCAAGAGAGGAGCCCCGGGAGTCGTTAGAGCTACCGGAGGGAAGGTCTGTTCTTACGGTCATTACGAGGTAGTTCTGCGCAGAGTGGGGATTCGGAGGTTATTAGGACCCGCTCTTGGGGCAACAAGGGGGAGCGTGGGAATTATTAGAGGCTCTCAAGAGAGTGATGGGGTTCCTGGATATCATTAGGAGCAAGCAGCTCCTGGGGGGAGGGGAGCATAGAGAAGGAAGCATCACCGTACACCCACGGGTCAAACTCTGTAATACCCACAGGCAGAGGGACGTTATGTGCAAACTTAGCCATGGATGAGTGATAGTGTAGTGTCCCGGAAAGCGCTAAAATAGCTCAACAGACAGACAGGCACAAGGGCCTACCGTGCCGGCACCGTCCCCACGGTGCGCTGGGAGGACAATTGAGACTGATAATCCTAGCTCTTAGGAGGCTGTAAACAGGCGGATCACTACAAGTAATCTAATAGTGAGACCCTGAACACCCTCTAGACCCTTCCCTAAAATACAAAAAAAAAAAAAGACAATAGCCCTTGCCTGGAGAGTGTATCTGTTTTACTACAGCACTGGAGAGGCTGAGGCAAGAGGATCACTGTATGTTTGAATCCAGCCTAGGCTGCATAGTAAGTTCAAGACCCACTTGAACTACACAGCAAGAACCTGGCTCAAAAAAAAAGTTAATGATAGTTACATGTGGTAGTGCACTCCTGTAATGCCAGAAGTTGAGAAACAAGCCTAAAGCAGGAAGATCACTGAGGTTGAGGCCAGCCTTGTGAGACCCTATCTCAGCCCGAGTACAACTTAAAAAGTTAATTATGTACATTTATTGAACTGCAGTAATATTACAAATGTTAGGCCAGGCATGGTGATGCAAGCTTGTTATCCCAGCATTCAAGAAGCTGATGCAAGAGTATCCCTATGAATTAGAGCCTGGGCTACATAGTGAGTTCAAGCCCAACTTTAACCACATAGTGAAACTGTCTCAAAAAAACAAACAAGGGCCGGGGAGATATGTCAGCAGATAAGTGCCTGCCTGGCAAGTGCGGTATCCCAAGTTCGATCCTGGTACCGCAAAAAAAAATACAAATGTTGTGACGTTGTGCTAAATATTTTACCTACACACAAAAATTATATACATTTACATATATACATTGCCTTTTTTGTCTTTATCAATTTGGGGATTGAACCCAGGGCCTTCACTCTTGAGTAGATCCCTCACCTCCCCTTTCTGAGACAGGGTTTTGCTCTGTACTTCAGTCTGGCCACCACATCTTTTTATTTTATTTTTTGTTGGTGGTACCAGGGATCGAACTCAGGACCTTGCACTTGCCGGGCAAAGATTCCACTGAGCTATCACCCAGCCCATGGCTTTATTTTTTGAGACAGGTTCTCCCTAGATTACTCAGAGCTGGGTTTCAGTTTGTGATCCTCAGTCTCCTAGAGTGCTGGGATCTATATAGGCATGACCCCACCCCTAACTAACATTGTCCTTTTTAAATAAATAATTTAAAGCCGGGCATGGTGGCACTTGCCTGTAATCTGAGCACTGGAGAGGCTGAAACAGGAGGATCACTACAAGCCTGAGCTACATAGCAAGACCCTGTACCAAATTAATAAATGATTAAATAAATAAATATATAATTTAGTAACTTTTAAATATATTTACTGAGATTTACTCAGTCCAGTTCTGGAACATTTCCATCACCTCAGGAAAACTCACCACCTCTTGGCTAGTTCTAGTTAATATCTGTTCCCATCTGACCCCCAGGTAACCATCAATCTGCTCTGTATAGGATTGCCTTTTTAAACATTTCAGACAAAAAGAAAAAAAAGATTTCAGACAAATACAGTCATGGAATATGGAGTCTTTTGTGTCTAACTTCTTTCTCTGAGCATTTCTTCTTTTTTTTTAGTATTCACCCATATTGCAGCATACATTAGTATTTCCTTTTTATTGTTGAACAGTGTTTCATTTTAGCACTGACTGACATTTGGATTGTTTCCACTTTGAGGCTTTTTATTTTTTTGAGGCTGTTTTTGAATAGGGCTGCTATGAGCATTAGTATAAGTCTTTGTGTAGATACACGTTCCCGTTTCTCTTGGGTAGATAACTAGGCATAGAATAATTGCTGGGTTATATAGTAAATTTATATTTATCTTTTTAAGAAACTGCCAAACTGTTTTGTACAGTGGCTGTACCACTTTACATTTCCATCAACATTGTATGAAGATTTGCATTTCTCCACGCCCTTACCAGATTGTCTTTCTGATTGTATCCATTCTAGTAGGCGTGAAGTAGTATATTGTGGTCTTAATTTGCATTTCCCTAATGACTAACAATGTTGAGCATCTTTTTATATCCTTATTAGCCATGCATAGATCTGGTTTGGGAAATGTCTGTTCAAATCTTTTGTCCATTTTTTAATTGGATAGTTTGAATTATTATTATTGGGTTACAAGAGTTCCTTCTATATTCTAGATACAAGCCTTTATCAGATACAGACTATATATATATATATATATATATATTTTTTTTTTTTTTTTCCCCCTCATCCTGTGGCTTGTCTTTTCCATTTCTTTCCAGCATCTTTTGAAGCATGAGAGTTTTTAATTGTGATGTAATTCATCAATTTATTTTATGAATTGTGACTCTTGGAGCTTTGACATTAACACGAACATAGTTCTGATCTGCCTCCAGAGTAACACCCAGAACTCAGGGTTTCTCACTCCACTTGGGTCCACAACTGTACCCTGAATAGGATAAACTCTCAACCTAATCGTTGCCCTGCCCTGGCCCCCTGCAGCGTAGTCAGAAGCAGATCCTCCTGCTTCTAGTCCTGAGCCACGAAGGCTTCCCAGTTCACCTTGCAAAGGGGCAAAGTCCTCCCCATGCCCCCCAGCATCCCATCCTGCACCTCTCCTCCAGGGCCGCCCTTCTCCAGTTCCAGGCTCTGTCCTATTCCTCGGGGCCTTGCTGAAATGTCTCTTCCTTAGTGAAGCCCTTCCTGAGGATTAGTGTGCTGCTTTTATTGTTGTTATTGTTTGTTGTTTCCTTCTGCCCATTAGCGTGTCTGCTCCTTGAGGATCTGCTCCAAAGACGAGGGTCTCTTGGTCATGCTGTCCTTAGCCTTTAGACAGCCCTGGCACCTTATACCTGCTACTTGATGAGTGAGTGAATGATAATCCTTAGTTTCATCCACAGTGAACTTGTGAAGTTTGCATTGTCCCATTTAGAGCTGAGGAAATTGAGGTACAAAGAAGTGAAGTCCTTGAGATGAGAATATATGTTAAATAAATTGTGAAGGATGAACTGAACAAATAAGCAAAAGAAAGTATTCTATGTGCCATGTACTGTAGTATAGACTATAGGTATATAGACTAGAGAGAGAGAGATTGTACTAACAGTGTCTTTGGCCTTCACCTCTGGGTGAGTCATATCTTCCTGTGGCCTGAGCTGCTGGAAAAAAATACTTTTCCCAGGTACTGTGAGAGGCTACAGACAGAGTGCTGCCAGAAAGTAATCCAGCGACTCAGCACTTGGCTCTACCCTGCTCATCTGGGCTCAGTGGGAAGAGTTGTTTGGCCAGTACCTTGCTTGTAAGAAAGAGAAGGTGCCTCAGTAGAATAAGTGCTTGGGTCTGAGTTCAATTCCCGGTTCCTCAAAAAAAAAAGAAAAAAGGGGACTATACTCTGCCTTGTGGGCAAGGCCAGTCTGGAAGGTCAGGCCTTCCCCTTTGAAACAAAGAAATACAAATATAAAAATGCTTAGAGTCAGACACATACACCCACAAATGCACTGAATTCTAGTGTTCAACAAAAACACCATTTTACTTCCAACCTCTGATTTATTCTCTGTGCCCCATAGCCCAGCATTCCCAGCAGAGGTACAAGAAGTCTGGCTGAGAAACTTTTTAAATTTAGTTAAAGGGCTAGGGTGTAGCTCAGTAGAACACTTGTCTCCTAGCGTGTGTGAATCCCTGGTTTGGTCTCTGTCCTCTTTGTGGGGTGGGAGGATCAGAAATGCTTAGTAATGTTAAGGTGTTGTAGCATATAGCAGGTATAGACCATGTAAATATTCTCCAAAGGAGCTGAAAATGGGTTGGCCACTTTCACAGGTCTAAGACAAACTGTTTGGGCAAGACTGGAGGAGTCCTCCTACTTAAAGTTTGTTCAGCCCCACTGTGGTGGTACACACCCGTAATCCCAGCCCTCAGGAGGCTGAGGCAAGAGGAATGCCAAGATTTCAGGACCAGCCTAGATTACACAGCAAGAATGTCTCAAAAACAAGCCCAGAACAATTAAAGTTTATTTCAGGTCCTGGGTAATGCTTATTTATCTAAAACATCCATGCTGGGTAAACCTCCACTTGAGCCATTCATACCTATTGGTGTAGAGGACCAAAGAGGAAAACAGCTCAGGAAAAATGGAAATGTGGTGCTGCAGGTCTGAAGCAATAGGGCTGAGATTCTCCTGCTACAGCCCCCTGGGATGGGAGTTCTAAGTGGGCATAAAGAGGACCTCTGAGGAGCTGGGAGAGGAGATTCTGGGAACTGGGCTGCAGCCCTAACTCCTCACAGTCCCATTAACTTTTCTCCTTGGAGCAAGATCAGTTGTCTTTCATCCAGCTAGGAGCCTGGAGCTGAGGGAGTGGTTAACTCTCAGCAGGGAGGTGAATGAGCCCTGATCCTGGCCCCTCAGCTCCACAGTCCAAGGGAGGAAGTAGATGGACTAAACCGTAATTACGCTAAGCCATAGTACATTTCTGCATCACAACGTGGATACTTTCCTCTGTTCCTCCTGTTACTATTTGAAGAGATGAAGAAGTAAAAATAATAATTTCAGCATTTAGGGGCAAGGCAAGGACCAAGGAGGGGGCCCTAGAGCACTTGATTTGGGATCAGATGTGCCAGGAAAGGCATCAAGGCAAAAATCACATCTGCAAAAATCACTGAAGCAAGGCCTATTTTTCTCTGACACAGCCTTAAAGAAAACGCTGGGCTGGTGCTCTACACCTGTAACCCAGCCTGTAACCTCAGGAGGCTGAGGCAGGAGGATACTTGAGAGTTTGAGTCCAGCCTGGGCTCCAAAGTGAGTTCAAGGCCAGCCTGAACTGCATAGCAAGACCCTGTCTCAAAAAGACAAAATAATAATAATTAAAAAAGGAGTAGAAGTAGTGTGGAGCAGAAAGCTAGGAAATTTGTTTAAAACAGGGAATCTCATACCCAAAGGAAAAGTCACTGCTAATATTTTGCTGCATGTCTTTGCAGTGCTCTTTTTTTCTTTTTTGCAACAGGGTCTCACTGTGTAGTTCAAGCTGGCCTCGGCTCGCAGTGAAGCCCAGGCTGGCCTCAAGTTCTCAGCAATCCTACTCCATCCTCAGTGCTGGGATTACAGGCATGCACTGCCATGCCCAGCCTAATAGTTGTAATATAACAGTTTAGTAAGCATACATAATTAGCTTTTTAAACTTTATTGATTTATTCTATGAGAATAAATCAATGATAGAGTCTCAGTAGGCCTTACCATACCCTGCAAAGCTTCTTTTCCCTTGTTCTTTTTCGGGGGTTTTTTGTTGTTGGGGTCGGGGAACTGGGGATTGAACTCAGACCCTTGCACTTGCCAGGGAAGCGCTTATTCCACTGAACCATCTCCCTGGCCCCCCTCTTCTCTTTTTTCTTTCTTCCTTTTTTCTTCCTTCCCCTCTTCCCTCCCTCCCTTTC
Organism: Ctenomys sociabilis; assembly: GCA_004027165.1. Taxonomy (NCBI): domain Eukaryota; kingdom Metazoa; phylum Chordata; class Mammalia; order Rodentia; family Ctenomyidae; genus Ctenomys; species Ctenomys sociabilis. The sequence continues at coordinate 12,819 of PVKA01048938.1, forward strand.
AGGCAGGGTCTCACTGCATAGCTCAAACTGGCCTTGCACCCTCAGCAATCCTCCTACTTCAGCCTCCAGTGCTGGTAATACTGGCGTGTGCCACCACACCCAGCTTTTTTTGTTGTGTTTTTTAGACAGAGTTTAGTATAAGTGCAGGCTGGCCCTGAATTCAGTATGTGGCCCAGCCTAGTCTTGAACTTGGTGATCCGCCTGCGTCAGCCTCCCAGATGCTGGCATTACAGGGGTGTGCCACCATGCCTGGCTAAAGCTTCTCTATTTCTGATGTTCATGCAAATGGTGGGCCTGGTGGCACAAGCCTGTAATCCTAGCACTTAATTGCCTGAAGCAGGAGAAACACCAAGTTCAAGACCAGCCTGAACTACAGAAGCCCTGTCTCAAAACAATAAAAAATAAGTAAAAATCTAATGCTCTAACAATGTAAATTCTGATTCAGCCGTCTGAAGTGAGCTCTAGGCGATACAGATGCATACATGTCTGTCTGTGGGTTGTTGATAGCTTTTCACCACTGTGAATGATGCTGCAGTGAAGCTTTGTTCTAATACATTTTAAAATTATTTGTCCAGCTGTTTTGTTTATGTAAATTTCTGGCTTTAAGGCCCAGGGAGATGGCTCAGTGGAATAAGTGCTTCCCTGGCAAGTACAAGGGCCTGAGTTCAATCCCTGGTTCCACAAAAAAAAAAAAAAAA
>PVKA01048939.1:0-13525 GCA_004027165.1 Ctenomys sociabilis
AAATAAGAATAAATAATAACACCTTAACTTCCTAGCAGCTTTATAAAAGAGAAATCTATTGAGACATAATGAGTTCAAAAGATTTCTGTCATTTTTCTGTTTCACATTTAAAAAGTTTTACTATCAATTATTTTACTTGTATTTTTATTTAATGCATTTTCATTGAATGTCCTATTACTTTAAAGGTTAAAATTTTATTTAGTATGTCTTAGTTGAAGAATAAGCAGTAAACATTACACACATTAATAAACAGGAATTAAAGTACCAATGCTTATCCAAATAGAACCTAAAATAATAACCCTAAATAATATTTGCTATTAAATGGATTAGTTTTTGGAACAAATATAACAGACTAGTGAGTCTTTTTATTTATTTGGTGATTAAAAATAATCTTACCTTTTATAGCACTACAGTTCTAGTAAAGTAGAACACTCACACTATTAATTTGGAATTCCATCTTAGAGTGTCTAATATACTCTGCAAGACTACAACAAGGTGGAAGGCAGCATTACTAAATATATATAGTATCTAACTTTTTAAAGTTTCAGGGAGGACTTAACATGCATCTGATATTCAAAAACTTGGAAGAGTTTATTTTATTTTTTATTAATTTTATTAAGAAATACATAGCAATTAGACAGTGCGACCAACAAATAGGACAGTTTCAATAATTAATACGTTGCATATTATTGTCTTCATAGTGGTTCTTCATAGTACAAGATGCGGATATGATATCTTGTCCACATGCTATTAGTACAAATATTTCTTCCCATTGAATTATGGTCCTTCATTTGTATCTCTTGTTTTATTTAGTTTTGTCAGAGATGGGTATTCCATTGCCATTTAACTAGGTACATGTGTGAATTCAACAAAATAATCCAATATAGTCCAAATAGTCCATAATAGTAGGGGATTGTCTATAGGAGTGGAAATGTCAGAAGTTGTTGACTTGAGCCTTTTATGATTCAGCATATTAATAAGGCTTTATTCTTTCTTAATTATTTTATTTTATTAAAGACAAATAACAATGAGACAGTTTCAAATCAAATTAGCTGGACAGATTCGATAATTAATACATTGCATACAGCTTTCGTAGTGGCTTTTTGTTGTACACGGTGCATATATGATATTCTATTTATGAACACTATTAGAGAAGATGCTTCTAATCCATGAATTAAGAGAATATAGCTGTATACTTATCTTTTTTAAAAAAGCTGAATTATAGTACAGTTTCAATAATTAATACTTTTTACATTATCTTCCTAGTGGTTACCCACAGTACAACAAACTGACAGGATATCCTGTCCACACACTATTAGTGCAAATCTTTCTTCTTATAGAATTATGCAGAAGTACTGCATATTTATCCTAACTGTTCTGTTTATACAAACACAAAATGGTTCTTCCTTTGTATCCCCTTTTTTTGTCTCATCCTGTCAAAGATGGGTATTCCATACTCATTCAATTATTATAGGTGGTTGAATTCAGCAAAACAATCCAACACAGTCCAGTGGTCCACAATAATAGTGGGTTATCTGAAGAAGTTCTTGACTAGAGCCTTTTACAGCTCAGCCCATTATTATGGCCTTATTTTATATACCTCATTTTCATACTTTTCTGCTGGATGGCCAAGACCAAGACAAAGCAAGAACCATATAACAAAAAAATGTGACTTTTGTATCTGATGAGGTCAGTCAAGTCCCTTCAGGGTTTATCCTGTAACCTGGTACCTCACACTGCAGATCCTTTGTTGTTGTCAACCATAAGAATGAGTCATGGCCATTGCTTGACCAGTTTTCTCTCTGTGAGAGCCTGAGAGAAAATTCTCTCTCCGTGTGTCTCTCCTGAGGCACACTATAGATTATTGATCGCACTCCTCTCTGGCTCCATTATCTCCTTGATTAGAAAATTTGGGGCACAACTGAGTTCCATGATGCTACAGTACAGGTTCTCCTTTCTTATGAGTCCTCACCGACCTGAAAGGCCAGGGCCAAAATGTTGGCTGATCTTGAAGCCCATCCGTTTCTCCAATTTTTGATCTGCAAACCTAGGTTGTTAACCACCCAGAAGAGAAGCTGATTAGTACCCAGCAATATATGCCATTCAGTTTACCCTATCTGACTAAATTCTTTTCAGTTGTTGTTATACCTTTCTATTTTATTTCTTCTTTAGATTTCTTGTTCTAGGGAAACTATACGACATTTGCACATGTATGTCTGGTTTATTTCACTTATGAGTATATGTTCAAGTGGCATCCACTTCAATATAAATGCTTCAAGTTTATCATTCCTTATAGCTGAGTAATACTCCATTGTATAGAAATACCACATCTTATTCAACTGTTCCTCATGTGTTAGGTATCTTGGTGGGTTACAAGATTTTGCTATCACACATTGTGCTGCTATAAACATAGGTACACATAGATCGCTATGATACAATGTTTTAAGATCCTTTGGGAAAATTCCCAGTAGGGGGATAGTCGGCTTGAATGGGATTTACAGTCCTACTCTTTTGAGGAAATTCCACACTTATCTCCACAATTGTTGCACCAGTCTACATTCCCACCAGCACTGGAGAAGTATTCGCTTTTCCCCACATTCTCTCCAACATTTGTTATTGGTTGATTTCCTTATGATCGCCATTGTTTCTGGACTGAGATGGTATCTCAGTGTTATTTTAACTTGCGTTTCACAGATGGCTAGTGATGTGGAGCATATATTAGCTTCTTTAATTTAATCTTCTGAGAATCGTGTATTCATCTCAGATGCCCATTTCTGGATTGGGTCTTTAAATCTGAGAGCTTTAATATATCTTAGGTCTTTATATAAATTCTAGACAGCAGGCCTTTGTCTGAGTGCTTATTAGTTAAGATGTTTTTGATTTGTGGGTTGTCTTTTTACTTTGTTGACAATTTCTTTCGATGTGCAGAAATTTGTCAAGAAGAGTTGACCCGAGTTGCTAATTCTTTCAAGTGTTTCCAATGCAAATATATGTTTGTTCATGAACTCTTTGCCTACCCTTATGTCTTCAAGAGTTCCTCCTACTTTCTCTTCCAGGAGACTGAGTGTTTTTCTGTTTTAATGTTTAGATCTTTAATCCATTTTGACTTTAGCTTAGTGCATGGTGATTCACATGTGCCAACTTTTAGTTTTCCGCATGTAGAAAGCCAGTTTTTCTAGCACCATTTGTGAAGGAGGCTGGCTTTCTTCCAGTAAGCATGTTTGCCCCTTTGTTGAAGATCAGGTGGCTGAGTGTGTTTGTGGAGGCCTCTGTACCTTCTAATCGATTCCATTGATCCTCAGATCTATTTACCATGTTGATTTTATCACTGTGGCTTTGTTCTATAATTTCAAGTCAAGAACTGTGATGTCTCCTGCCTTGTCTTTGTTGGCCAGGATGCCTTTGCTATTATAAGTCTTCTCTGATTCCAAATAAACTTTAGGAACGATTTCTCTAGGTCTGGGAGGTATGTTGGTGGTAGTTTGGTAGGGATTTCTTTAAATCTGTACAACCATTTTGGGAGTATGTCCATCTTCACGAGGTTGATTCTTCCTGTCCAGGAGCATGGAATATCTTTCCATTTTCTAAAATCCTCTATGATCTCTTTTCTTAGGGTGCTGTAATTTTCCATGAACAGATCTTTGCCTTCCTTGGTTAAGTGAATTCCCAGGTATTTCATTTTCCATGGTGCTATTTTACAGTTCTTGTTTTTATAGTTTCTCTCTCAGTATGTTTGTTATCTGTGTAGAGGAATGCTATTGACTTTTGAGTATTGACATTGTATCCTGCTATGCTACTGAACTTCTGTATCAATTCTAGTAGTTTCTATGTGGAATTTTTTGGGTCTTCAAAGTAAAGTATCATGTCATCTGCAAATAGTGATAATTTAACTTCTTCTTTACCTATTCTTATTCCTTTTATTTCTCCTTCTTTTCTTATGGCTCTTGCTAATGATGCTAAAACTATATTGAATAGGAGGGGTTGTAGAGGACATCCCTATCTTGTACCTGATCTAAGAGTAAAATATTTCAGTTTTTCCCCATTTAGAATTATATTAGCCTTTGGGTTGTCCTAGATGGCTTTTGTCAAATAGAGGTAGAGGCCATTTATTCTTATTTTCTATAGGGTTTTCAACATGAATGCCTATTGGACTTTATCAAAAGTTTATCTGTATCACTTGAGATGATCATGCGGTTTTTACATTTCAGTCTATTAATATAGTGTATTACATTTGTAGATTTTCAAACATTGAACCGTCCTTTCATCCCTGGGATGATTCCCATTTGGTTATGGTGATCTTCTTGATGATTTACTGTATTCCATTTGTTAGCATTTTATTGACGTTTTTTGCATCTAAGTTCATGAGGGAGATTGGCCTGTAGTTCTCTTTTTTGGTGTGTCTTTCCCTTGTTTTGGAGTCAGTATAATATTTGCCTCCAGAATTGATTTTGGGAGGACTGCTTCCTTTTCAATTTCACTGAAGAGTTTGAGTGTAGAGATTATGTCTTTTATAAATTTCTTGTAGAACTGAGCTGTGAATCCATCAGGACCTGAATTTTTCTTGGTGGGCTGGCTTTTTATTATGTTTCGTATTTCATTGGCTGTTATTGGGTTATTGATGTTGTTATATCTTCTTGGTTCAGTTTTGATAATTTGTACCTTTCTAGAAATCTGTCCATTTCTTCTGTGTTCTATTCTGTGTGTAAAGATTCTGAATTTCCACTGGGTCTGTGGAGATTTCACTCTTTCCATTCATTATTGATTGTATTTGAATTTTTTCTTTCCTCTTTTTGATGAGGTTAGCTAGGAGCTTATCAATTTTATTTAATTTTTCAAAGAACCAACTTTTTGTTTGGTGATTTTTTGAACTGTTTTCTTCATCTCAATTAAATTAATTTCTAGTCTAATCTTTATGGTTTGTTCCCATCTTCTGGGTCTCGGTTTAGTTTGTTCTTCCTTTTCTAGATGTTGGAGGTGCACCATTACCGTGTTTATTTCCTCCTGTTCTGTTTTACTAATGTGTGAGTTCATAACCATTCTGAGAACTGAATTCATTACATACCACAAATTCTGGTAAATTGTGTTAAATTTTCATTGAATTGTGGATATTGTTGAATTTTTTGTTTAATTTCATCTGTGACCCATTGATTGCTGAGTAGGTGTTATTTAGTTTCCATGAATTTAGAAGTTTTTTTCTCGATTCTTTTGTCATTTATTTCCAGTTTCATTGCACTGTGGTTGGGGAGTATATGGGACAATTTCTGTTTTCTTCCATGCACTTAGGCATCACCTATGCACTAGTATGTGTTCTATTTTAGAAAATGACTCATGTGCAGCTGGAAAAAAATTGTACTCAGGTATGGTTGGGTAAAACATTCTGTATATGTCCATCAGGTCCATTTGTTCCAAGCTCTGGTTCAGTTCTGTTACTTCTTTGCCAATATTTTTCTGGTTGACCTATCTTTTTGAGGTAAGGTTGTGTTAAGGTCTCCTGTTAAGACTGTGGTCTTGGATGTTAGATTTTTTCATGTCCATTAAGATTGGTCTTACATTGACGGGTGGTTCTGTGCTTGGTGCTTAGATATTTGGTACCTCTTCTTCTTGAATTTTTCACCTAACCAATATATAGTGGCCTTCTTTGTGTTGTTTGATCATTCTTGGTTGGAAGTTGAGACTGTCTGAGAACAGAATTGCTACTCCTGCTTTTTCTGAGGTGCTGGGGCATGGACTATTGTTTTCCATCCTTTGACTTTGAGCCTATGAATGTCCTTTTGCGTTAAGTGTGTTTCTTGTATACAGCATATTGTTGGATTTTGTTTCCTAATCCACTGTGCCAGTCTATTTCTCTTAATTGGTGAGTTGAGTCCATTTACATTGATGGTTATAATTGAAATGTGTTGATTTATGACGGTCATGTTATTTACCTGCTGTTGTTTATTCCTTTTGTCCTGTTTTTAATTGTTTCCCTTATGTATGGTTCCCTCTGTTCTCATTCATGGAGTTCCAGTCATTCTGGTCATCTTTCAGTAGCCTGTGTAGCGATGGCTTTGTCATCATGAAATTCTTTATTTTTTATTTGTCGTGGAAGTATTTCACTTCTCCATCAAACTTGAAAGAGCTTTTTGCAGGGTATTGTAGTGTGGGCTGGAATTTGGTTTCATAGAGGACTTGAAGTACTCTGTACCATGCTCTCCTTGCCTTCGTGCATTGTGAAGATATGCTTCTTTTCTTCAGCAGCTTTCAGTGTATTATTCTTTGTTGGAGTTCTGGGATCTTGACTATTATATATCTCAGTGTGTTTTTAGTTGAGTTCTGGAAGCTTCAGTTTCCTGAATCTTAGATTGTTTCCTCATATTTGAGAAACTTTCTGCTATTACTTCTGCTTAAAATTCTTTTTATATCATTTGCATTGGCTCCTTCATTCTCATTGATGCCTATTAATCTCAAATTGTTCATCTTGGCTTCATTTTGCAGGTGATGGATTGTTTTTTCCTGCATCTTATTTGTTTGTAAGAGATCCTTTCTTACCTTTTCACTAGCTGCACTAGCATCCTCAAGATCTGAACTCTGTCTTCACTTTCACTCAGTTCTATAGACTTGTGACTGAGACAATATGTTCTTCTATGTCTCTTTGACTCTGCTTCATGCCATCTATTTTTTCCTGTATTGCTCATTCAAGGAATCCATCATATTTCTAATCTCCTCTATTTTTTTTACCCATGTCTTCTTTAGAGGTAGCTATTCTTTACTGTAGTGTTTTTCCCACATCAGGTTTCCTCCATATTTTTCTGTAATTGATTCTCTACTTCAGATGCTATGACTTGAAAGATTTCTTTTTTATTTCAGAAATTAGTTCTACTTTGAGTTCCTCTTTACCTTTCTGCCGTTGTTTCTTTGCTTGGAATACTGTTAATTCATATGTTTCCGTTGGAATAGTGTCAGCCACACTTGTTCTGGGTAGGCATTTGGTTTCCCTCATACATTTCTGGATTTGGTTCCTTACTTCAGATGCTACGTACTCAAATTTTATTTTTTATTTCAGGTGTTAATTCTGGTCTGAGTTCTTCTACACTTTTCTGCTGTTGTTTCTTTACTTCTGTCTCTCTTCATTCATTCGTTTCATCAGTGCTTGTGCCCTCTGCAGTTATCATTGGTGGGCTTGAGACCTGAGATTGCATTTTCTTCTTGTCTTTGTCATTTTCTACAGCTTTGAGCTTTTACCTTTGGTGTAGAGCTTTGGTGCAGTTAGAACCTTAGCGCTTAATGAGATTCAGGTGACGATCTAATAAGTTTGAGATTATCTAGTTATGCCTGGCCTGAATCTAGCTGTTGTGTTCAGTTCCTTTTTTCTGAAGCCCTTCTGGCACAGCTGTGAGCCTGTGGCTCCCCTCTCTCGTGCCCCTGGCCCATGGAGCACCGTGGGGCACAGAAGCTCTGCCATACACTCCCTAGGCCATGCTGGGCTGGAATTGTTGCCAGAACAATCACAATATTCTCAATCATTCTGAGGCAGAGGCTCAAGATGGTGAGGCATGGGCAGAGAAGCAGAAAGTCTCCCACACACTCACCGCGCCTCAGGGGCTGGAAGAGTCACAAAAATTCTCACTTGTTCCATGGACTTGGGGGCACGGGCTCCAGGGAGCTGTGGGGAGGGCCTTTCTGTGGTGTCTCAGGCCAAGCTCCTGCTTGGAGATCTTGGGCGGCAGGGCTCACGATAGTGTGGTGGTCAGGGAGAAGCCATTGGTTCTCTCTCACACTCACTGAACTGGGCTAACGTGGATCAGGGTCTGGAAGAGCCACAAAAATTCTCACTGGTTCCACGGGCTTGAGAGCAGTGGCCCCAGGGAGTTTCAGGTCAGGCCAGGATCAAAACAGTTTTAAAGAAAGAACTCTTCTTTGTAGAATATTTTATAAATATATTAGGCATATTGAAATAAGATGTCACTCAGCCTAGTGAGCCATACAGTTTATCCAAGGACAATATTTGTAGTTATGAACATAATGAAATCCTTTTCTCCAAAAAGTTAATTTATTCAGTGTAAAGTTGGCTGCACAATTGCTACAATGAATACAGATAGTTTTTTCTTTCTCAAAAGTGAAATTTCCCACTGCTTACTTGAAAGCACCTGACATTTTATGGGGTGACACCTGTCATGTTCCTACTAAGAAAACTGAGCGTAGGGTTGGGAGATGGCTCAGTGGGATAAGCGCTTCCCTGGCAAGCGCAAAGGCCTGAGTTCAATCCCCAGTTCCGCCAAAAAAAAATAAATAAATAAAAAATAAAGAGGTTAAAAAAAAGAAAACTGAGCCTGCTACAGTTGTTTCTTTGTGGTAGAGATATTGGAGACATTCTTTCACTAGCATCAGTTGAGAACTAGTGACCAAAATGTGCTTGTCATTAAATGAAAGAAACTCCACTAAGTCCTCACATGGCAGCAATTTACTAGTGAAGTCACAGTCATGTTATAATAGCTTGAGGCCAAGGGGATACTGAGTCTTAACATCTAATGCACACAGCAGTTTGAGTTTAGAAACAGCCTTCCCATGTTCTGAAAACCTGTATTAAGAGAACTAAGAGAAATCAACCTGTATTTCATTGCATTATTAACTGTCTTTGAAACCATGAATTTGTTTATTGCATATCCTGACAAAATTGTGTCATTACTGTGAGACAACCATTTCTATCTCATATACCACCTTCAATATACCATCTCCAAAATTGTCTCCCAATAAAAGTGATTGTCCATACTTAGTGATGAATGGAGCTCTCCCCATTATTGTTTATGGAGCAGGAATCAAGAGAAGCTTTATCAGGGTCATAGAACAACCCATTAGAAGGTGAGATTGTTTCATTTGTTGAACAACTGGGGAATAATTTTTATTTTTAGTGAAGAGGGACTCTGTTAACTCGTGTGTAAAGTTTTGTTCAGTGGACTGAAAACCCATTTAAGAAGGGAGATAAAGAAAATGTGCAAGAAAATTTGGAGAAGGAAACATTCTTAAAATGTAGAGACTTTTGTCACTCAATTCTTTTCTTACATGTGGAATCCTTCTGGATGGATGGAAGAATTGAATGGAAAAATCCAAGGCTACAATGGAAAGATTATCCATTCTGGAATCAATATAAATAGATTTGAATTTATTGTTTTCAGTTTAGTTCAGGTGGTTAACTTGTGCACCATAAGCCTTCCAATTGGAAAAGAATTATATTTTGCACATTATAGTTGATGAATGGTCAAGAAAGTATTTGATAGCTAATTGGTACTGGAAGAAAATCTGCATTAGTAGCTTCATTTATCATTGCATGGAGAAATAATATACACACTTCTTAGGGTGGTTTTAGTCTCTAATAGTCAACCATCTAGTAAAACTCAGGATCAGGCAATAGGTCTTGAGCAGATGTCTCTTGTTCAGCTGATAAAATCTAAATTTTTTATCTCTGTGGAATCTTGTGTACTACCAATTCAAGATTCCCTTAAAGCAATATCAAGAAAAGGACTATTCTCACATAGTTACCTTTGCTATTAGGCAAGTAATCATGATTTGAAAAGGTTAGTGTGTGTTGGTACTAGCTATTTGATCTTAGATGTGTTTAACTATCACAGCACCCTTATTCACTAATTAGTAATATTGTCCTCCCACAGTCTCATTTCATTCTAGGAAGAATATCTATTAACCTTTTTACTTGCTTTTTTCTTGAATACCATTGACCCAGTCATCACCTCTCAGAAACAAATGAAATCTTTGAAATAGAAATGAACTTTAAGATATCCAGTTTCAGAAGCTTTCAAGCTTTCTATAAGAAATCAATTATGACAAAACCTCAGGAAGATACCCAGTGAGTAGAAGATATGAAAACAAGATTTCTTTATTTGAAGTAAGCAGAGTTTTGCAACATACTCTCATATATTTCATCAAATGAAATAATCTTCTAGTTTCGTTGGTCTAATACAAATCTCTTATTTTTACCTTTCCTTTTCAGAATTACATTCTCAGAGAGATAGTGGCATAAGCACCTGCCTGGAAAACACAAGGTCCGAAGTTTGATACCTGGTACTCCCCCAATTACCTATACTCATTCATAAAAACAGAATTACCCATATCGTATTCATGAACCTCACTTTTTTCCATAAGTGTAACATCCTACAATCACTGCAATGACAAACCTATCATATCACTCCATCTCCATCCTAGCAAAACAGACCCTGTTGTCACCAACATTGGTTATATACATACTAGAGAAAACATGGTCACAATTTTTTAGTATCTACCTTTATAAATTATTGGATTTAGGGTAGCTTCATACAGAGAGTGGTATCCTGAAAATACAATTATAAACCAAGAAAATTTAAGTAAGTGCAAGTGTTATCCTATCTCAGAACCTTCCCTTCCAAACAATGTGGCAATATTGACATGTTTTTAGTTAAATGATAGTTTCTTTCTTTCCTTACTTCTTTCTTTCTTATTTTCTTTTCTTTCTTTCTTTCTTTCTTTCTTTCTTTCTTTCTTTCTTTCTTTCTTTCTTTCTCTCTTTCTTTCTCTCTTTCTTTCTTCTTTCTTCCTTTCTTATTTTCTTCTTTCTTCCTTCCTTCCGTCCTTCCTTTCTTCCTTCCTCTTGTTCTTGTTCTTCTTGTTGTTCTTTCTTTCTTTCTTTCTTTCTTTCTTTCTTTCTTTCTTTCTTTCTTTCTTTCTTTCTTTCTTTCTTCCTTCCTTCCTTCCTTCCTTTCTTCCTTACTTTATTCATTCATTCATTCATTTGTTCTTTCTTTCATGTATTTGATAGAGAGTCTCACTCCACAGGTTGGACTTGTAGTGATCCTCCTGTTTTCAGCCTCTCCAAAACTGAGATTATAGGCATGCGCTACCAAACAGGGACTCAGTCGCTGGCTCAGCATACCTGGGGGTGGGCTGGTGTGGCATGCAGTGTCAAAAAAATTTCTTATAAATAACATGAATGTAATATAATGTATAATAGCTTTTAAAATGCAAGTCCATATATTATATTTTGCAGAAAGACAAGCTATTTATATTTCTAGCATATTTGTTTTTCATGGATATATCTCTATAGACTTAACTGGTGATAGGGTAGATTAATAATTATAAATTAATATCTTTATTCATTTTTACTTTTCTTGAATTCAAATTAGTAAGTCATTTTTATGTTTAAAGAGAATAAAAAATAGTATGAAAATACTTTAAGAATTTCTTCACAAATGCTTAACTACCCATTGTGATATTTTCAAATTAGCTTAGATATTAGAATGAAAAATATTATAATTTCTAAGACATACATATGCACACATACAGTTTCTCACAAAATGTGTCTGTCTTTGACTTTATAGTTTATGAAGATAGCTTTTAAAAAAAAAAACCAAAGTGCTAGAAACAAGAATGAGTTCTTAATTGTTAAAATTTTGTATACTTATCAACATCATATACCAATTTGTTTTATTATTATTTTTCTTTACAAATAAGTTAAGAAATGAAATGGCATTCTCCCAATTAGTTGCTTGCTCATATACTTACTATGTTACATATCTTTTGAGCTGTATAACTTCATATTTAGGTACTTGATAGCATTTTTCTAAAATTAATTTTATTGAGAAAGAAATGACAATGAAACAGTTTCAAAACAGGTTAGTAGGACAGTTGCAATAATTAATACATTGAATATTATTTGCTTTGTAGTATTTATTCATAGTGCAAGATGGAGACTATGTACTAAACATAGTACAAATCTTTCTTCTCATTGAACTAAGAGAAAGTAGCTGTATATCTATCCTATTATATATATATATATATATATATATATATATATATATATATATATAATTACAAAATGCTCCTTCATTTATATCCCCTTTTTTGTTTAGTTTTGTCAGAAGTGGTTATTTCATTGCCAATCAAATATTGTAGGTGTGTGAATTCAGCAAAATAATGCAATATAGTCCAGTAGTTCATAATAGTGGTGGGTTGTCTGCAGATCTGGCAGTGTCAGAACTTTTACTACTAAGGAGCCAGTGAGATAGCTCAGAGGACTAAAGCTCCTGCTTAGGCAAGTTTACGCAAGGACAGAAGCATCTGTTTGATCCCCTGCAACATATGCCATATCATTTCTGCTCTGAGAGCAGGCTCAGCTGGTCACAGAGTCTGGGCATAGTGGCATATGTCTGAATCACAGAGTTGGGGAGATTGAAAACAAGAAGATCACTATGAGTGTGAGCTGAGTAGTAAGACCCTGTACCAAATACATTAAAAAAAAAAAACACAGTTTCTCTTTTGTGATAAAATTAAAGCTAAATAAACAGCAAAGAGATAAATCATCAAAAATAGTCAAGCATTCTTTTCAAATAGGAAGGTGAACAAAAGATGGAGAGATGGAAAAGTGACAGAGGCAAAAACTGCATCTAAGAAGAGATAGTTGAAGAAAATATGGGAAGAAAGCTTTTGCCAATGGGAAGGACATGAAGAGTTTGAGGGAGCAGGGAGAGATGGGAGGAGAAAGAGACAAGAAAAGAAAGAATTAAATTGTGTTATATACATTTACCCACTGTCCACATAAAGGTAATCATTGCATACTCTAAACATGTACTAATAAACAACAGATATAAATTAAAAAAAGAAACAAGAATTGAGTTCCATGAATAAGTGTATGAACTTTTTTATAGAGGATGGTAGCTCATATGTACTGATAAATGGAGACTGTGGACTTAGGCTTGGCCCAGATCCTATGTCAAAAGAATAGTTTAGCTCATTTATTATTCATGTTCCTTTGGTCTTTACACCAGTTTTTGTGATGGTTATTAAAAATTCAATTGCTCCACAAAGTCAGGAAGTTTTTTCTCAAGAAATTTACTTCATGTACATTACAAACTTTTGTGCATTTAGTTGTTGAAACTGTTCTCCTTCTTTAAAAATGAAGACTTATAGTGACATGGACAACAGCTATAAAATCTTGAAGACTTACAGAGATATGAACAACATGGTTTATTGCCATCAAATCTTTAAATATTCACTGTGAGCTGGACACTATATTAAACTTTGGAAGGGGTCTGCCAGTTGTTTGAGCGCCTGCTCGTGCAAACAGCAAGGCTTGGAATATTTCAGTTTGAACCCCAGCTCCACCTGCTTCACAGACCAGCCAAAAAATCCTCCCAATTTTTGGGACTGGGTGTTTTGGCACATGCCTGTAATCCCAGCTCTTGGGGGCCTGCAAACAAGCAGATCAAATGGTCTTTACTCCGGTTTTTTTGTTGTGGCACATGCCTGTTATCCCAGCTATTGGGGGGGGGTGTAAATGAGTCTGGAAAAAACAAAACTTTGGAGATATAGTGATTTGCAAAATTTTCTGCCCTAGTGAGCAAGTGGGGATATTTTTTTTTTAATTTATTTTTTATTTTATTGAAGTACAAATATCAATCAGACAGTTTCAAGACACCTTAACAAGACAGATTGATAAATTAATATATTACAAACTGTTTTCATAAAGTTTTGGTATCGTACATGGTGAATACATGATATTATA
>PVKA01048940.1:0-13525 GCA_004027165.1 Ctenomys sociabilis
GATTAGATGGATACACAGGCTGAAGGCCCAGACTTTTCTCTCGTGGCTTGCTGCTTGCTGTTTGCCTGAAACTTCCCCACTTCAGTCTTCACAGCTGTCCAACAAAGAGACCCTTGTCACCACCCTTGTAGAAGCGTATTTGCTGCTCAGTGGCCACACATCACCTGGGGCAGCACACAGTAGGAACTTTTCCATGGAAAGGTCTGTGTGTTCAGGTCCTCACACATTATCGTAGACAGCTTACCTGTTGGAATGCCAGCTTGCTTACTGAACAGCCCTGGAGCAGAGAGTGGCCTAAAATCCCAGGGACATCCCAAGAACCCAAATCATGGTAGCATCTACTATACAAAGCAATTAAAGTTTCTACAAATTTATTAGTGATATATGTTTGTAGCAGAGATAGGGGTACTTTGAAATTGATGTACAATTGTCATAAAATATCATGCGATGCATGCTTTTGACACGTCTGATCAGATACATTCTATTATTCAAAGACTTGAAGTCATTCACACAGTTTAATTTCAGAACATCTTGTCACCCACCATGACCTCCGCGTCTACCACACAGTCACCACTGTTGCCCCCACTCACCCAGCCACAGCCTGCTGTCCACCAATTTGCTTTCTGCTCCCACGGATCTACTTATTCTAGATATTTTACGTGAGTGGAATCACGCAGTGTGGGATCACTGTGTCTTGCTTCTTTCACTTAGCATAAATGTTTCTAAGGTTCAATTCATGTCGTTGCAGACAGCTCTTCAGATTTTTGTGTAGCTGAGCAAGCATACACTAAATGACCATGGCATGTTTAGCTTATCTAGTGACCAACTGAGAGCTAGAGTATGTATTTAAAATTTTTTTTCTTTATTTATGTATTTGGTGCAGGGTCTCTCTACACAGCTCACACTCATAGCGATCCTCTTGTCTCAGTCTCTCCAGGGCGGGGACTACAGGCATGAGCCACCACGCTTGGTTTCAGTGGCTGGCCACGTGCACCCAGAGAGGAACCGGCATGGCATGTGGTACTGGGGATTGAACCCAGGTCCTTTGTGTTTCCCAGGCAGGCACTTGGACCACTGAGATATCTCCCCAGCCCTCCACTTCTTGATTATTACAAATGATGCTCTCATAGACACTCATGAACAAGCTTTGCACAAATATATGCTTTCATTTCTTTTACGTAGATATTTAGGGGTGGAATTATTTGGTGTTTAAGTCTATATTTAACTTTTTGAAGAACGGCCAAACTTATAATTCCTTACTAGCTACATAATTTACAAGTGCCTTCACCCATTGCATTTTATCATTTTAATGATGTTCACTAATACATAAAACTTTTAATATTTAGGAGGCAAAATCTACCCACTCTTCTTTCCTTTTGTTGCTTGTGTTTTGTTGTCATATTTATAAAACTATTGTCCAGTTCATGGTAACAAAGATTCATGACTTACTTTTCTTCTAAGAGTTTTATAATTTTATGTCTGTAATTTGATTTGACAGTTATTTTGTTCTTTAATATTTTAAATTTGGTGCAAGGCAGGGGCTTGAAGTCATTCAGTTGCACGCAGGTACTTCCTTGCCCGCTGCCTTTGTCAGCAGCTCTGTTCTTGCCTCCACTGAATTATTTTCCCATTCCTGTGACAATCAATTGAACAACTGTAAGTCTTATTTCAACTCTCAGATATTTTCTTCTATTTATCTTTTTATCTAAATTCATGCCACTAGCACACTGTCTAGAGCTACTTGCTATATATCCTTCATAGTGACTTTTGAAATGGGAAAGCATATAAATTTAAAATTTTATCTTCCAATACAGCTTAAAGCATATCCTTTTATCTATTGCAATTGCTTCTTTTATCTATCAATTATTCAGGCACAGACATAATTTTGATATATTTGTAAATTTTCATACACTATGCCTTCATTATTTTATCCAAAAGCAAAACAAAATATTTTAGTCACTGAATGTATTTTGTAATATTTAAGATTCATGCATGTTTGTTTTCCTAATTTATCTATCTTGACAAATGTTTCATGTGTACTTACGAAGAATGTTTATTATACCCTGAGTTTTCTATGGGAGCGTCTTTGGCTTAGTTAGTTCACAATGTTCAAATCTGGCTTTCTGTTTCTGTTCATTGCTATTCTACCCTATTCTATTATAATGGTTTTATCTGTTAATAAAAGAGAGTACAAAAGCCCCCAGCTATTATGTTTCAAAATTTCATTATGATAAAACACATAAGCCTAAAATTATCTTAATTGTTTAAAAATGAATTTTATTGTGAATACTTAAAGTATACAACATGATTTTATAGACTACATAGAGGGAGGAAGGCGCACTACAATGCAGCAGATGACCATGTCATTGTACATTGTAGTTACCCATTTTCATGTATGTAGCATACAAAGACCTATACCTTGAAAGATTGAGAAAAATCTGTATATGTAGAACTATAAAATATTGATTGAATAAACTAGCAGACACAAACAAGTGGGAAGAAGCCTAGGCAAACAATCAGAAGAATGAACACTGGTAAAATGCCCTACTATCTAAAGCAACACATGAATTTAGTGCAAGCATATCAAAATCCTTGTGACATCTTTCATAGTAACATAAACAATATCTTAAAAAATCCAAAAGAGGAAGAAAAAGTAATCTAATTGACTAATTTGAAGATAGCATCATGTAGTACAGCAATCATTGTTGAATTGTTATTACTTTGTTTAGTGAAATCTTGCATCATTTCTAATGCCATTTTTTTATTTCTCCTATCACTATTTTGTAGTCTTAAAATTTTGTGGAACTGGGCGATGGAGATAGCTCAGCTCAGCAACATCTGCCTGGAAAGCACGAGGACCTGAATTTGATTCCCAGTTCCACATGGTGTGGCAGCCCGGGGTTCTGTGCCAACCCCCAAATTGTGTGTGGCAGTGCCCTTCTATAATCCCAGAGCTGGGGAGGCTCTGGATTACAGACAGGAGGATCACTACAAGACCAAGCTATATAGCAATGCCTTGTACCAAATAAATATAAGTAAAATAAATAAGTAAATGATTAGTTATTTTTGTGGAACCATAAAAGACCCAGAATAGCCAAACAATTGGAGAAAGGAAGTCAAAATTGGAGCCAATACACTTCCTTTTTAAAAAAAAATACAAAAAATTGTATTTACTTAGAAGAATTGAGAATGTCAATGAAACATTTGCAACTTTTTTTTTTGCAATTACAGAGTAGTATTCAGCTAACAGAACAATTGTTTCCTATAAGCTCCATCAGAGACCACTGAAGACAGCTGAAGATAAAAAACTAGCATCCCCATAACAAAACTACTTTGCACTGTGCACCAACAGCAACCTGCTTTCAATTTCAAAGTCAATTTGCAACCCCCATACCGTAGCAGGTACGGTTAGTGGCTATTGAAACTACCACCAGCACAGGGCTATCTGAAGACACATTCAGTAGTGTGTTAACTATACAAAAAAAGACACTGTACAGTTTAAACACATATTTACACAGCCTTACATTTCGATTTTGCTTTCTTCAAAAGGAGTGAGTTATGTACAGGTGGGTTAAATGCTTAACAGACAAGAAAAAACTGCACTAAAACCTGCTTATTCATCCTCCTGTTCCTCATCGTCCTTCTTTTCCTTCTTTTTCTTGCTTTTTTCAGCAAACTTGACAACTCCCTTTTTTGTCTCATCAGGTCTTCTTTAGCCCGGTAGGCAGCGATGTCCTTTTCATACTTCTCCTTCAGCTTAGCAGCCTTCTTCTCGTAGGGCTGCTTGCCGTCTGCTGCAGTATTAGTCCACATTTCTCCAAGTTTCTTTGCGACATTACCACTGGAGAGGCCAGGATGTTCTTTGACTTTTGGGCGGTACTCAGAACAGAACAAGAAGAAAGCTGAAGCAGGCCTCTTGGGCGCACTGGGATCCTTGTGCTTCCTTTTTGTTTCTCCTTTAGGAGGAATATGAGTTTTCATTTCTCTTTTATAACGAGCCTTGTCTGCTTTGGCCGTCTTCAAATTTTCCTTTTTCTGTAGCAGGCATCGTCTTCCACCTCTCTGGGCACTTCTTAGAACTCTGAGAAGTTAGTGGAAGCCTCTGGGTGCTTCTTCTTGGGCTCCTCTCGGCAAGTTTGCACAAAGAATGCATCTGATGAGCCCTGGCCTCGCGGCCTCTCAGGGTCTCGGGCGCCCGTGTTTACTTGCTTCCCTGAGTGAGGCGCGCAGTCGCCCAGTGCCCGTCTGGCTCTCACTTGCCCTGGTGCTGTCTCTGTGGAGCTCAGTGTACTGCAATGGCTGTGAGAGCGGGAGCCAGACGCAGCCTCCTCACTCCATTCTGTAACCCACTTCCTGATTTATAATTATATCATGAAGCTATAGTAAATTTTGGCATTAACTATTATTAAGGATATTTGGATTTTTTGCAACTTTCAACACCATTCGTATTCAGAATTTACTGCCTTCTTTTATTCTGATACTGGGTATAGAATCCAAAGTCTTCCCATTGAGCTACACCCCACCCCTTTTTATTTTGTTTTTTAAAATTTTATACAGGGCCTAGTTAAGTCATTAGATTGTCCAGGTTCGGCTTGAACTGGCAAGTCTCCCAGAGTGGTGATGGATTGCTGGCTGCCACCAGCATCTCTAGCAAAACGTTTTTCATCTTGTAACAGTGAAAAACTGCTCCTCTACTTCTTAAGTCTGCAATGCTGAATATTTTATAAGTGGATGCATATAGTGTTTGATGCTTTGTGACTGGTTTATTTTAGTTAACATAACATCCTCAAGTTTCATCTGTGTTGTTGAATATGGCAAGGCTTCTTCCTTTTAGAGACTAAATATTCTGGTTCCTCTGTATGCCATGCTTTCCTTTATACAATACTCTATTTTCCTATATACGGCCTACTACAAGTAGTACTTTAATAAACATAGAATTAATGTTGCTTCAAAATACTAGTGTTTGGTTCTCTTGGGTATGTACCAAAAAACAGGATTTCTGCAACATAGGGTGTTTCTATTTGTAAGTTTTTAAGTACTTCTGTACAGCTGCACTGTTTTAAATTTGCTCCAACAGTTATTGCAGAGATTCCCACTTCTCCACCACGCCTCAACCTTTGCCTGCTCTTCCTCTGCTGCTCTCCTTCTTGCTCCCATCAGGTAGGGGTGATGGCTCACGATGTCCTGAGGAGCAGGATGTTGCATGCTTGTCTTTATACGTTCTGGCCAATTTCACATCTGCTTTGGAGAAATATCTATTCAAATTCTTCTCCTATTCGTTAGGTAAGACTATTGGCTTTTATGTTTTTGTTTTAATTTTGCTATTCATTTATAAGCATTCCTTATGTATTTTGGAGCTCAGCCCTTTTATCACAAACAGAGCTTGTTGTTACTTTCTCCTACTGCCTTTTCTGCCCTGTTCTGTTTTGTATTTTAGGGAAGGGTCTACAGGGTGTTTAGTGTTTAATCTCACTACTAGATTGGACTTGCAGTGATTCTCCTGTTTACAGCCTCCCAAGAGCTGGGATTATAGGCGCATGCACCATGCCCAGTCTCAATCGCCGTCTCAGTGCAAAGGGCCTGGCACAGCAGGCCGGGGGATCAAGCCTCCACCCCCTGTGCCTGGCCTTTTGCTGCGTTATTCGCCATGCTATGTAGAAGCCCTGGAGTCTGACATAGTCACTGTTGCCTATACCAGCTTTTTCTGCATGTCCTTTTTTTTAAAAAAAATGTATTTGGTTGTTGCAAGGTCTCACTATGCAGCTTGGACTTATAGTGATCCTCCTGTTTTCAGCCTTTCCAGCGCTGGGATTACAGACATGTGCCACCACGCCCAGACTCTGTGGCCAGCTCAGCCCACCCTGGGGGCTGGTGCAGCATGTGGTGCTGGGGACTGAACCAAGTCCATGTGCTTGCACAGCAGGCTCTTGAACCACTGAGCTATCTCCCTGGCCCTACGTCTTATGTGTAAGTGTTCAGTACAGTTTGAGCTACTGTTGTGTATAGACAAATTCTCCAAAGCTTCCTGTTCAGATTCCCTGTAAATTTTAGAGTTCTAAACTTATTTTAAGCCTATCATCCACCTAGAGTTAATTTTATATTTGATTTTAGGCAAGGGCCCTTGTTCTTATGTATGTAAATGCCATATATCCTGCATCTGTGGAAAGTGTCATTCTCATATTCTGACCATGCGAAAGAGCTTAGAGTTGCACACTCCATGCTTTGATCTGTCATTGTACATGCATGGTATGTGTGTAATTAGAAGCATGAATCCTCTACGTTTCTTATTATCCCAGAGTGTTAGGGCTGTGAGGGGTGCCTTGACACTTTCTATGGATTTTAAAATAGGTTGTGCTGCTTTTTAAAAGAACCATGGTTAGAATTTCAATAGCAACTGTTTTTTTCTTATTCAAACTGTACAAATATTTTAATTGAATTTCAATAATGTAATATATGTGTGTATTTCCTGTTTTTTATTTTATTATTCTTCATAGTTTTCATTTTTTGATGAGAATAATAATAATAAAGAACAAAACATTAAAAGTAACTTAGAATTTCACCAAACAAAATAATAGGAATTCAACAAGGGGTGTTATATTGCATATTGTTGTCTTCAAATTAGTTGTTCAGATTACCAGATATAAGTATGTGAAATTGGTCAAAAATTTATAAAAAGTTAAAAAATAGAAAAAAATTATGCATTAACTGTTCCTTTCAATAGAAGAGCACAAATCAGCTTGTCTTGCATACTAGATTACTTTGGGTATTATTCATATCTTAACAAATTAAGTCTTCTAACTCATAAACATAAACTGTATTTCCATTTATTTATGTCTCCTTCAATTTTTCTGTAATATTCTGTAGTTTCTTTGCACAAAGATTTCACATCCTTTGTTAATTTAATTCATTAGTACTCTATTGTGTCTGATGCATTTGAAAATAGAATTATTTTCTTAGTTACCTTTTTGGTTATTAATTACTACTGTATAGAAACAAAACTGATTATTATGTGTTGGCTTTCTGTTCTGCTACTTTACAGGATTTGTTTATTATATGTAATGTATTTTGTGGAATCTTTAAGATTTTCTATGCATAAAATAATACAAGATTTTCTATAAGAAAGATAGTTGAGATAATTTCACTTCTTCCTTTCCAACTTGATTCCTTTTTATTTCATTTCTTTTTTTCATAGAGATAACATTTCTTTTTTATTTTAAAGAGAAAGACAAGAAAAACAATGATATAAAATTTCAAAACAAGATACTAGAAGAGTAACAGTTGCTAATATATTGAATATTGTTATCTTCAAAGTAGATGCTCATATTACAAGAAAGAAGCATGAAAAATTGATCAAACAGTATGAGCACAAACACTTTTCTTCAATTTTCTAATGCAAAAATAGTTGTACAGGGGCAGAGGAATGGCTCAGTAGCTTTAAGTATCTGCCTTGCAAGAGCAAGATCCTAAGTTTGACCCCCAGTACTGAAGAAAACAAAAACAAAGACAGACAGACAGACAGACAGAAATAAAGAAAGAAAACAGTAGTATAACTATCTTAACTGTTTTGTATAAATGTATTTATATATTTTTTTCTTTTCCTTCTTTTCTCCTTTCCCCCATCCTAGTGTCACTTTCCTTTTGAATAGTTTCTTCCCATTTTAAGTGTTGAACACTTTGGATCTTATTTACTCTTTCAGCTGCTTACACTAAGAATACAATATGATGTTTACACATGTAGGTCTGATTTATTTCACTTCTGACTATGGTCTCAAGTTGCATCCATTTACCTATAAAACACTCAAGTTTACCCTTCTTCATAGCTGAGTAGTACTCACTGTATAAAAATACTACGACTTTTATTTTTATTCATTCCTAAATTCATGAGCATTTGGGTTGTTTCCAAGATTTTTTTTTCATTATAGATTTTGCTTCTATAAATATGGGTTCAAATATATTGCTATGCTATGATGTTTTCAATTCTTTTGAGAATATATGTAGGAGGGGGGAATACCAGAATCAAATGCGATCTCCAATTGTAGTTTCTTCCTTCCTTTCTCTCTCTCTCTTCTCTCTCTCTCTTTCTCTCTCTCTCTCTTTCTTAAGAGAGTGCCACACCAACTTTCATAGTATTCACACCAATCTATACTCTCACCAGCAGTGAAGAAGTGGAGAAGACTCTACCAGGTCCTCGTCTCAGTCAAAAAATCAATATTTGTAATCCTAAGGTTACGTTATTGGGATCCTGTCAAGTTGATTCCAATCTACCACTTTCCATGTAACCACAGTGAAAAATGAAGACTCTAAATTATATCTTTAATCATTGGGGAGTCAAGGGGCTCTAGGTCCAGACACAAAGATGGCTTCCCGGAACCAAGAGGCCTCACCCGGTTTTTATTCAGTGGGGGAGTGGCTTGAGGAGGATTGACTGAGAATCAGGGGAATTAGGTGACTACTGTGAGTTGAGCTAGGTGGGTGGCCTAAATTCACCTCTACCATATGCAGAGAGAGGATATGCAGAGAGTGATCTGCATTATATAGTGTTTAATGTTTTGGAAAGTCTGGTGCTTCAGCTTTGGTGCAGTCTTTCAAGCCCCAGGAAGTCATAGCCTCTATCTCGAGGCTTGGTGAACAGAGCATTAGCTCTACCATCCTGTCTCGACCTGGCTCACATTAAGGAGCAGCAAGTTTACCAGGGAAACACTCATGCCACCTTCAAAGACTATCACCAGCACCTCAGGTAGACCAATACACATTGCTTAAGGCCAATTGAAGGATAAACAGAAGTCCTAGCCAGCTCTCCACATAACAATACCAGGAAATAGGATCAGGCTCAGTCAAAATGGAGACAGTTGCTCTTCTTTCAAGGAGAGCTGCTCAGTGGGTCCTCCACAGTTCCCCCTTCTTTGCTTTGAAGAAGCTGGAGCAGTGTCAGTTCTGGCCGCATAGTCTGTAGCTTTTGTTGTGCTGAGAATCCTCTGTGACACACTTTAATGAGAAGGATTATAAAGAAAAGAATGAGTACACCAATCCCAATATAAAAGCAAAAGTGAGCTTTGAGATATGTAAATGGATTCAACAGTTCCATAGCATCAGCAAATTTATCCGTCTTTAATCTGGGCATCAAAAGAGGTTGTCTGCTGTGACATTAACAATACCTTTGTCTGAAGAACATTTATATCCAAAGTAATATTCTGATGGATAGCTCCTTGTATATGTTTCTTGACTAGTCTCCAAGGATGAAGACTTTGGTTTTATAGTAATGGAATGATACAAAAGCATGTCATATTATAGTGACATTTTAACCCTTGTGGTAATTGTAAACTTTCAATTTGCTCTCCCATCCAAAGGACGGAGGTTTCTAAAATGCTCACCTGAGTCTGCAACTTAACATCAATTTCTCTTTGAATTTTCCAGCTGTCATCAGCAGTTTTTGTCCAGTTGTCTACAAAGTGAGCAGTTTGTATTGAGTGAACTAATGCTGCAGAGCCAATAGCTGTGCTGGCTATCGTCAGCACTAAGGAAGTTATCCCTGCTATAATTAGTCCCAGCATCCTCTTGGTCCTTTTGGTAAACCTTTTAATTAGCGTCTCTACCAAGAGGGAAGTAGGCGAATGATACCAAGGCTCAGTTAGATTGACAGGAAGCCAAACTCCAGGCATTCTGCTCATGATTATTACCGTGGAGTGTTTGGAAAGATGTTCAGGCATGATGCAATGGGTTAGATAACAATTGGCACTGAGAACACATTTGGTTCCCATTCTATCTTCCCTATCAATAATATATGAGGATCATAAACACATATATTTACCTTTATATATTTACGGTTTTTCAATGTTACTTTGACCTTTCCCTCACTTACCGGCTGCAGATGCCCAATCTGCAGCTGCCCAGCATGAAAAGGTAAGGCTAGCTTCCATAAAGTATGTTGTATGGGTGCATTTCTTTCACTGATAATGAGTGTGGGGATGGGAGGATTCAGGCCTCTACCTGACCATCCAACATTGGACAAGGCCTCTGAGATCATAAGGTGGGAGGAATTTACAAAAGAAATCTTGTGCCAATCTTGATCTTTCCCTAGAAGGAAACCTGTAGGGGACCAGTCTATAAAGGAATAATTAAATTTGTGTATAGCTTGTCTGTGGTATGTATCTCTGCAGGTCTGCCATGGGCCCAAATCGCCTTCCTCAAAGTGAGAGGCATGAACTTCTGGAATACAGAGAGAAATGTTAGGTTTAGAGTGTCTTACAATGTTGCCCTCTGTGGGAATAGAACTTAAATAGAGCAAATTGTCCTTTAGACAATTGCACCTTCCATGTCTGATCCGTAACTGTCATGCAAGGGCCAGTATCTTTTTGTAGATGGGCTACACACAAGGGTGGAAATATAAAATGAGATGTTACATTAATCCTAGTCTGTTCTTACAGATGTACTAAAATTTGTGGGCCAGGCAGAATAGTAGATGAGGGGGTACTGTTCTCTATAGAATGGAAAACTTCTGGGGGCCTGTCCATCCAAGTAAGTGGTTTAAGTAAGGGTGGATTGGGCCCAGTACTCCTCTCCCTGAACCAGGGGAATACATACTGTAGCTGCTAGAAGAGCAAGCATAGCAATGAAAAGATTCTCAGGTGATTGAATCAAACCCTGGCGGTCAATAAGGTGGTGCACGAATGGTCTGCTGCAGGCCTTCCCATGACAGTGGACGATGTTCTGTTACTTCTGTTGTTTGAGGTCTGGGTAGAGATTCTGACGTGTTGCATCGGTGAGTTGGATATTGACCATGGAATTGCCCCAGTGGGTGGTGGCTGGGCCTCTTTCATCATAGGTGTCGAGGTTTTTTGATGCTGAGACATTGGAAGTCCTTCACTGGGGGGCTGAAGTCTCTCGGTGCTTCTGAGTGATGATGATTTGTCACAGAGCTGACCAGTCCATGGGCACACACATCGGGACGGAATCCATAATGTTTCTCCATCTCCTGTGAAAATACACGCATACCCTCTGGCCCAATTTAAGAGTGATGCCAGGCCATTCCACACACCTGTTTGGGGGTCCCTCCAAGCTACAGGAGGTAAAGATCTCTGAGAATGGTTAGATCCTTGTCCCAATTGTAGCATGGCTGGTGGCAAGTCAGAATCAGGAGCAGGATTTAGAAAGTTTAAAACATAGGTAGCAAAATTTAAATGTGTCTGAGGAGAACTCTGGCTTTCTATGCTCCCCTTCTTTTGTTTAGTTAGTTGATTTTTTACTTTAAGGTGACTATGCTGAATTATAGCTTGACCTTGGGGATTATAAGGGATAACTGTAACATGTTGTATATTTCAGTTGTCAAGAAAGCTCTGAAAATGCCTACTAGCATAAGCAGGGCCATTATCAGTCTTTATATTTTGGGGCACTCCTAACATAGAAAAGGCTGATACACAATGCTGTATGACATGTCAACTTTGTTCCCCTGATTGACAGGTGGCATGAATCATATGTGAAAAGGTATCTATAGAAACGTGAATGTATTTTAGTTTATTAAAAGAGGCTGTATAGGTAATATCCATCTGCCATAACTGATTGGTTTTTAGACCTCTAGGATTGCAATCTTGTTGAGGAATAGGCCTAGGAATGAGCTTGCAGAAAGGACATGACATGACTATTTGTCTTGCTTGAGCTCTGGTAATTTTAAACTCCTTTTGCAGAGATTTAGAATTTTGATGAAAAAATTCACGGGATCCTCTTGCTTTATCAAAAACTGAAGTCAAGTTAATAAGAGCATCTGCATTATAATTCCCCAAGGATAAAGGACCTGGGAGATTGGAATGGGCTCTGATATGATCAATAAAGAAGGGAGCAGTTCTATTGAGTATGGCTTTCTGCAATTTCAAAAAGAGTTGTAATAAGGTTGGTTCGATGGTGGAGCGAATGGAAGCAGTTTCAATCTTTTGACTTAGATATACTGCATACGAAGAGTCACATAACATATTAAGAGGTTGATTTACAAATTGCTCTAAATTCAGAGATCAAGGATCTATAACATAGAGGATAGCCTTGATCTCTGAACGCTGAGGGGAATCTCCTTGCGTAGAGAATGAGTGCTGGAATGCGCAGCTCCAGACAGCTGCCTTTCCTCTGGAAGAGCGATCTATAAAGTAAGTTGGGGCCCTTGCCAAAGGCTGCAACTGGGTAACTTTTGGAAGAATAACAGAGGTGTGAAGGAAGAATTGCAAGAGAAGATCACTTGGGTAGTGATTGTCTACGGTCCCTAAGAATTGGGCAAAAGCCACTTGCCAGAATAAGGCAGTTTGGAGCAAAGGTTGTCTTTGTTGAGCATCTAGTGGGACTACAATAACATCTGGATCCCTCCCTAAAGGCTGACATGCCCTATTCCTTCCCATAGTCACTACTTTTGCTATCTGTTCCACATATAATTGGAGAGTTTTTACTACTTGATTGGGCAAAAACAACCACTCCGTGGGAGAAAGAACCTTATTAATATATTGTCCTAATATCCCTGTAGGAGAACGAGGGGTCTGTAACACAAATAAATAAGGGGCTGAGTAATGTCAATTCTGAAACACTGTCTTGAATGAAGACATTTTTCAATTAATTTTAGCTCCTGTTTCGCTTCTTCTGTGAGTTGTCGGGGAGAATTTAAATCTTTATCACCTTGCAGAATGTTATATAAACCTTGTAACTGATGGGTTGCTATGCCTAATTTTGGCCTGAGCCAAGTAATGTCTCCTAACAGTTTTTGGAAATCATTTAGAGTTTGTAACCTATCTGTTCTTCTTTGAACCTTTTGTGGCTTAATTATCTTTCCAGAGATAATACAGCCCAAATAACCATAAGGATTCATCATTTGTACTTTCTCAGGTGCTAGCTTAAGGCCAAAGGCAGATAAATCTCGCTTTACTTCTTCAAACAGTCTCAGTAAACTAGGCTTGGAAGACATAGCCAGTAATATGTCGTCCATGTAGTGTGTGATATAAGCCTGAGAGAACTGGGTTCCACATCTCTTTAAGGCTTGGGCCACAAACGACTGGCACAGTGTGGCACTATTTGCCATCCCCTGTGGGAGCCCTGTCCATTGAAAACGCCTTGCCGGCTCATGAAAATTAGTGCTAGGTACTGAAAATGCAAAAACCTGTCTGTCCTGAGAAGAAAGAGGAATATTAAAAAAGCAGTCCTTCAGATCAATAACAACCATGGGCCAGTGTCCAGGTACTGCTGTAACACTAGGAAGACCAGGTTGTAGTGCCCCCATCGGCAGCATGCAAGCATTTACAGCTCTTAAATCTTGTGTTAATCTCCACTTGCCTGTTCTTTTTGGAATAACGAACACTGGGGTATTCCATGGGCTAACAGCTGGCTCAAGGTGCCCTAATTGTAATTGCTCTTCTACCAGTGCTGATAAGATCCTCAACTTCTCCTGAGTTAGGGGCCATTGGGAAACCCATTTCGGCTCTGTTGTCTTCCATTGAATTGGCAGTGCAGAAATAGGCAGAGAAGTGACAATGGCCCCTGCTATAAATTTGGATCATAG
>PVKA01048941.1:0-13524 GCA_004027165.1 Ctenomys sociabilis
AAAAAAACCTGTAAATATAATTTCATGTATGCACCTTGTACAGTACCAAAACGTTATGAAAACAGTTTGCAATGTATTAATTCATCGACTCTGTATGGTTAAGGTGTCTTGAAACTGTCTGATTGACATTTGTATTTTAATAAAATAAAAATAAATGGAAAAAAAAAGATAGTCTAGGCAACTAAAAGTGGTCTCTATGACTTTGGACACTTTAAAACTTTTACTCAACAAATGAAACAATAAGCTTATGACATTAGTTTTGCCTTCTATTGCAAGTTCTATGCAGTGTGCATATGATAAGGAGTGTGTACATGCACAGACATGCACGGACACATGCATACGTATAAAGATATGATATCCTAATTATCCTAAGCATGGCATTAAAGGCAAGCCAGATGTGTATGATCTTTGTTCCCATTTTCAGGGTGGGTACTATGCTATATTCATAGTGAGTTCCATTTTAGACTGGCACAGGATCTCTCCAACCATATTTGGGCTGGCAACTTGTTCTTTTAAAGCATCTTAATTATATTATTTCTTATTAAGACATATTATTTTACATTACAAAAAAACAATTAAAATATAAAATGCAAAGTATGCCACATAATCTAATTCAGTTCTAAAGTGTTTTGGAGACATGTTTTTACTTGGACATCAAGAGGTTTGAACAAAGATTTTCACAGCAGAATCATTTGTGAAAGTAGAATACGAGAAACTATGTAAATGTTCAGCAACAGAAAAATGAATCAACTATCACCAAACCATAGGATGCAATACAGCATCTAAAATCAACAAGGTCACTCTGTACACACTGACATGAAAAAATTCCTAAGGTATCCTGCTACATAAAGAGAGCAACCTATAGCAAATATATTTATATCACATAAAAATACATTCACATATTTAGATAAATGCAAAACAAGGGCTTGGAATCATGTACATCAAAATGATACCAATTTTTACAACTGTCTGATAGACAAAGGCCCAAAGGAAAAGTAAGGCAAAACTGTAATCCCAGAACTTGGAGGCTGAGGCAGCAGGACTACCAAAAATTTGAGTCCTTCCTTGGCTACATAGTGAGTTCAAGGCCAGCCTATACTTCATAGCAAGACCCATTCTCAAAATACAAGCAAAACAAGAAGATGGCAAGCCAGTCTTGTTAGCCTTTTATTACATTCTAATACTTTACATGAAAATAATGTGTTCAGGAATCATGTAACTTTCATTGTTTTAAAATTAATATGAAACCATGTAATACATGAAGGAAAAAAACAATATACTTTCCCCTTCTCACCTCCATAGGTTTTTTTCTTTCTTTGGTGGATATTTTCATTGTTTTTATATTTAAATTTTTATTAATTACAATATTACAGAGAAAATTATTGCTGCTTTCACCTCATTTTCTACTCACTTTATTTAAGTAGTATCTTATTTTTCTTTCACTGCTGGGACAAAATATTCAACACCCAAACTCAAAAAAAGGAAAGGTTTATTTAGCTCACAGTTACTGGAGGTTTCAGTCCATTCTCAGCTGGATCCAAGGCTGAGTGGCACATGGAAGAGGGCAGAAGTTCTTGCAGGTAGAAAAGAGAAAATCAGCATGAGCAAAGAGGAGCAGCAGGCTGTGGCAGCTAGCAGGCCTCTTTCCCTTCCTTATAAGGCATCCAAGCTATCTGCCCCTGGGTGCAGCCATAATCCCAACAGCACTCACACCCATAAACCCAGCAGTGGAGCATGAATTAATCACAACCCTTAGAAGCCCACCCCTATGACTGTATGAGGCTTTGTGGGGGGACAACTAGACACAAACCATAAAAGTAATAATACAAAGAAGTGTGGTATGTGATATAAGCTCTTGTAAATTTAACCAGAAGTGCCAAATTGCACCCCAAAAGAGCATGCTAATGATTCCCAGAACATTTTGTTTTGTGGTAATGCCTATTATCTTGGCTGAAACAATAGCAGCTGCAGCCAGACATACTCATTTGGCCTTAAGCTCGGACCACAGATGAGTTCATTTCCTACCCTTTTGAGTAATAACCATTTATGGAACAAATGTAAAGTCTGGCTTGATTAAGCAATTAACGGAGATGGGTGAGTTGTGGGAGTGGTTGTATATGCCTAGATTTGCACCAGCTATGAAATGGAGACATGTTTGCTTTAGCCAATATAATTCTGGGTGAACAGAATTTAAAAAATCTAATCAGTACCTAGTACTGAGGGCAAAGTACTTAATTACTACTTATGGGGGTTCCTTAAATGCATTTCTCTATGCACAGTGTCAAATCATATAACATTCTTGATAGTTTTTCATTCCCTCACTCATACCTTCTCCTCTTTTCCTCCTTGTAGCTGGCTCCCCAGAGTGACCTGATTCTTTGGTCATAAAATGCCATGGATTTTTCTCACATTTTTAAATAGGGTTATAAAGATCAGGTACCTATTTTTACTTAAACTTTGAAAATATGATACTAAACATTCCAAGGTTACTTTACAAATATGATGTTAAAGGTAGGTGATGAACACATATTCAATGGCTCACACTTAGATATCTAACACCCAACATTGAAAGAAGAGCAGAAAAGTGTTTTTTACTAGAGAAAATGTAATAAGATTCTGCCATCATTTAGGCAGTATACTAGTACTTTACTAACATAAAATTATACCTTTACAAAACTGGAGTTACTATTTACATTTGAATACCCTAATTTTATATATTTAAAGTCCTTAATTGAAAAACAACAACTCAATCCCAATTAACAATTAGGACAAGATTCCCTGCCAGAAAAATAACCATTAAAAGCTAATAGTTAGACTAATATTTCACAATTTTTTAGCTTCAAATTCTGTATTCAAATCATAATGGAAAAAACACAAGATATTGATCATGTTGCAAGGGTGAATAGTGGATTTAAGTTACTATTTTAATGGTATTTATTTGGCATAATATATTTGGGATTCTATATTCACCCACAGCATTTAAAGTCAATACAATGTCATACCTTTAGCTACAGAATGATCAGCCAGAAGCAAAAGATTAGCACAGAAAGATAATCTTTATTATACTGTAACTAGAAACTGAGCAGAGAGCAAGCTCACGAGGTATAATTTGATTTTTTGAAACCAGGCTTCAACAACAATAATCACAAACAAGTCTTAACTGCACAGATATTTTGGTCACTATTATCTCCAGGGGCACAAAAGCCAGCAGCATATGGTAACATAAAATTAATGGTTGAAATTTTTTAATGTATCCAAACACAGATCATTGTGTTAAATTCTATCATTGTATTTTCCTAATATTTTTCCTAAATGTTGAACAATTATTGTTACTCACAAGCACACACACAGTACTCCTATAAGAATACTGCCTTAATATTCTTAAGACTAACACTATGCTTTTCTTTTCTCCAAAAACTGAATGATGTGGGAGGCTGAGATAGGTGGATTGCCATGGCTTGGAGGCCACTCTGTGCTACATAGTGAGACCCTGCTCAAAAAAAATGGATGAGTAATGATTCCAGTCTGTTTTGTATTGTTAATGGTAATATGCATGACTGACTTCATTTTCAAGGTTAAATACCAGATTGACTTCGCATTTAGTGGCTATGTACCCGAACCTTTATCTTTTATTTTCTTAACAAATTTAGAGTTCTTAAAACCCTGAGATATTAGATAACTTGTTAATGATTGCATACTTATAATTTAGACTTTACTCCATTCAATTTACAGCCCCCTTAAGATTTTAAAATTATTTACAAATGGTTACAACTAAAACAATGACAAAATACACTGCTTGTATAGTTAAGACTACTAATAAGGCCTTTAACTAAGAGTTGCATATTTTATGCATTTTTTAACCTGCTAGGTACAACTCTTACAATTATGCTTATAGTTCTATCACCAGTAAGTGCTTTTCGTTTTGCTCACTATGTGGACAGACTCTTCTGTTATAAACAATCTCTCTCCTTTTTTTTTCCCCAAACAAAAATGTTTGTTTTCCAACTGAACAGCTGCCAAAAGGAACTTGTATTTGAACAACATGCTGATAACTGTAATGCCTAACAGAGAAATATGTTCACACAGGCATTCAATATTTGTTCCAAATGGATGAGCGGATTGTAAGGCAGTTGTCTGAATCATGTACTGTTCATCATATGGTCTAACAAATTTTGCTTAGCTAGGAAATTCGTGTTATCAGATTTAATTCAACCTCAAGTTAAATCTAAGAAATTGTATTTTTAAAAAAATTATCACTTTTCAGAAAAAGTGAACAAAATAATCATAGTTCCCACCGTAATATTAGTTATAGAAAAAAGAACAAAATTACTTTTCACTAAACTTTAACACAACTAAATAAGGGGAGGAAATTTTAAAAAAACACAACTAAGAGGTACTAGCTAATTCTTAGCATTTCTCCACATTTTTCCTTGTGGCTTATTTGGTCACATATTTATCTCTGGTAAATTCTCTAGCTCAAAGATAATGTGATTTTTAAATGGATTTTCCTATCTCCTTAGGTACATAATAAGGTGAGTGAAAAGCCTGCGTAAATATAAGATTATATTTTATATCATGCCATATTTCTCCATTTGTTTTTTTGCCAATACCCAATTTTTTCCTATTTAAATTATGCCATATAGAATACAAGATAACCTGTTAACATACTGTGAGATTATTTGCTTGTAATAGTCAGTTTTAGTTGGTAGCTTTGAAGCATATTGCACATTTGTCATCTAACATAGTCATAAGTATTATTCTGTGAAAAGGATACACTGACAAATTTTTAAGTTAGTGGCGTTAGCCCCATGTTTTTAGATGGTCACAGGACAATTGCAATGGCAAATACATTGACAATGCAGTTCATGGTTCGGTTCTCCCATCTTACAGTACAGGTTCCTGAAAACACATAAGAACATTCAAATATTAGCAAAGTATCAAAATTACCAAGGCAATGGGGATGCACACATATTTTCCATGCCTTTTAGTATTACTTATTTATTTAAATCTGTTTATGTTCTCACACTTCATTCCATACTGGTCTGAAGTTATACTTATAACTAGGATTAAAAAGAAATCCTGTTTATAGAGACTACAGAATTTAATTCAAGCCAAATGAGCATTTGATACAAAGCACACTAACTTTGCTAGAAAATTTGGATTTTAGATTCTAGGTAAATCAACTTAAAGGTCTCTTACCATCAGATGTGGTGTCCCAAAAACAGGAGCTGGCTGTGTGAAAGCCATATGCACTCCGCTGGACAACTGCACAAGTCACTACAAATAAAATCACAGAATCAGGACACTTATAAAGTGCTTGAGTTCAGAGTTCATCACAAGTTTAAACTCAGCCCAGGCAATGCAGTGATTTAGTGAGAGTTTGTCTTACAAAAGTGGGTAGGGGGTACTGGGGATGTATCTCACTGTGAAGGCTCCAAGTTCAATCATCAATACTAAAAAATAATTGTGAAAAATAGCCAGTGCACTAATAAAGTCTCTCGTCTTGATTATTACAATTTTAAGGCCACTGATGCTGGTCAGAGGGAGAAACACTGCTATAAACAATGGTAAATGTACTTCAGGAAAATTCTGGGGTAAATCATATCTGCTGTTGGGGGCAGAACTGAGATATAGAAATGCAGGAAAGGATCATGTGTACAGCTCAGCTGCACAGTGCCTGCCTGGCAAGCACAGGGTCCTGAGTTTGATACCAGGTACCAAAAAAAAAAAAACAATGCAGGAAATATCTCACTTCATATTTCAGTTTGTAGTACATTACAGTCCTTCAGAGAGGCATGAGATTATTAAAAGAAAGACAGGAGAATTCAGCAAAATGAAAACTGATGCAAATGCAAAAAGCATTGGCACTCATGGTTCTTTTAGGTATTATTATATATTATCTCTAAATGAATAATCAAAAGCCCTTCATACACCGTTAATATCTACTTTCAGTGCTTATTATTTATTTACATTCTCAAAATTCAGAGAAAACCATTAGGACAAAGATGGACAAACCAGTAAGGAAGGCCACTGATGCTTACCAATGTATTTGTAAGCTTTCCCAAGCTTAACCAAATGTGTGAGTGATTGCTCCACTATGCTTGCAGTCCACTGGTTGATATTGTTCTGATTGTAATCCTCACCTCCTAATACCCCATCCACACACTAGAAGGGGAGAGGACAGATAAATTAGCCAAAAAATAATTTTATATATATTTTAACAAAAATTCATTCAAAGCATGAAATACAAACACAACTCAATGAAGCATCTTTAAAAATTTGTGTTTGGTAAGTATTTATTACACACTGTCTGTGATTGCTTAAGAGTTTTCAAAGTATTTACATAAACATTACATCATTCTATGAAATACTATGGATACTATAAAGATAAATATGCCAAGGCTACTGTGCTGAAGGACTTAATCTAGCAGGGATGATAATAAGACTATCTGTGATATCTACAACACAAAAAAAGGATCATAGGGGGACAACCTACGCGGGTCCCCCCTTCTCTCCTTCTCTTGGACAGGAGCTTTCTTTCCTCCAATAAATATATTCTACTCTTAAGTGGTTGAGGTGTAGCTTTGAAATAGCCATGATTTAAATTAGGGCTCAGATGTCAGAAACAAGGGATTACGCTAATTACAGAGATATTTCTTGTATATAATAACCATTTTTTTCATTCACATTGTGTAATTTCTTAGCTATAAAACCACTACCATGAGTGCCAATGAAAGTAAGTAAAGATGCATTGGAAAGAGCAAATCTAAAGCCCCACAGTGCTCACTTGCATTGACTTCTGACACCTGATCAAGTACGCTGGCTTTAGAATCACAATCCTAGGTTTTAAGGTCAGTTCTGCACATAGCCTCTACGTAATCTTTAGCAAGTGACTTACATCTTCAAATCTCTATTTTGTGAATCCTTATGAAAAGATAATGGTATTATTGTATCAGGTTGTGGAGAGCATAAAGCGAGATGATGAATACCAAGTGCTCAAACACAGTAAATGACACAAAGTACAAAAATAAACTATTCCCATATTGCTGGTGATAGTACCTGAAAAATAAAGCCTTCATTCATTTTCAGAATATAGCTTAACACACACATATACATGTGCATACATTCATGCACATGTGTGATACAATTAGACTATAGTAAAGATTCACAGAGCTGTTGATATAGAATCTTAAACTAGATAATATAAAATCTTGACTAACAAAAGATAAAACAAAGAAACACATTAGAGGGGTTGACAAAAGTTATTCTAGAATTATTCTAGAAAGTTCAGTAACAAGACAGACTAGGATGGTTAGGAGACTAAGAGTCAGGGGAACAGAGTTTTAATTCTAGTTCTGTCATGAAGCTGATGACCATTAACCTTTTGCTTTTTCCAGGTGGCCTTTCCTTAATGAGAAAGTGTGACTAAGTTTTGCTTGTCCCCCTTATCCTCAGGTTGTGTAATAGAAATATCCTAAATTCTACTTTAAGAAATATGAAAAACTTTGAGGACATAGGTTGCAATGTCAACAACCCTGCTAATTACTATTAACTAATATTTAGTCTAACTATCAAAATCAAAGACACCTACTAGACAATGAAATCCTTAAGTAGCTGTGTTCCCAAAGCAAAATTAAGCAGGACACACAGGAGGGACTTAATAAATGTTGGGTGTTGATGCAATATTGCTTTAATATGCTCTGTGGCATCCTCAATCAAATCAACTTTACATTATATTCCAAGTTAATTTGATCTTCAAGTCACCTTTTCTTTGAGGATATTTTATTTATTGGCGGTAGGAAGAAATTTTCCTACCATCAATAAATAAAATACATGTACACTACTAATAAAAGAGTCTGTCTAAAGTTCAACAGAAAAAATATATCAGCATGGAGGTCAGAAAAATTAAAGGAAAGAAATAAGAATGAGCAAGAGATATGGAAAAACAGAACTACAGAAAATGCCTAAGCTTTGGTGAAATGATTTGTCATAGTGCTCACTCTCAAACTTTTCCAGTGCTTTAATCAAAATGTTTCAAAGATAAAAAAAAGTTCCTTCATGAGAAGGAAGAGCAGAGACATATAGATCAATGTAACCTGTAGTACAACAGAGATTTCTTTGAAATATTTTTTCATATAAAAATTCAACTGAATATTGCTTTTGATGCTGTGTCAGTTTGTATCAAAAATGTTTTCAGTTTTTTATATAACTTAATGCTTTCTTGCAAGTACAACTTAACATTTATGCTTTAAAGGGTATGTATGGCTGGGGATTTAGCTCAGTGGCACAGTGGCTGCCTGGTGTAAGGTCCTATGTTCAATTCACAATGCCCCATTCCCCAAAAAATGTATATAGCTTCTAGCACCACCTACCTACTGCCAAGTAAGTATGTTCCAGTTTAAGCAATGTAATTCTTTTAATTCAATAAAATGTCAGAGAAACATAAACCAAAGTAAATCTCCTCTCTCTTTGCTTCCCCATCCCTAAAATCCTATTCACTAGAGGAAAACACTTTCAGTGTACAACTATTTTCCTAAGAATTATATATCTCCAAATAACATTTATATCAATATTTATAGATCTATGAATTATATACAAATCTAAAGAATCCCTAGTATGACAGATGACAATTCATTTCCCTCAGGCTACCTGCCTTCCTCCCATCCCTAAGTGGTGAATTCATTACCTTTTTAAATTTTTTTAAATCTTACCTGTCTACCATTTACATATTTGGTACAGGATCTCACTACACAGCTCAGCTCAGACTCTTCTAGAGATCTTCCTGTCTCAGCCTCCACAGCACTGGGATTACAGACATGCACCACCACACCCAGTCTCAGTGGCTGACATGGTTCTGTGCTGGTGCAGCACATGGTGTTAGGGACTGAACCTTGATCCTTATGCTTGCTAGGCAGGCCCTTAGACCACTGAGCTATCTCCCTAGCCCCTGAATTCACTATTTTTAATTCCATATAATGTGTTGACACTCTTAGGAACATGCTTATTTTTCCACTCCTGACAACTCCTTGCACACAGATCTTTCCTTAATATCCCTGGCCTTGTATTTCAAAAGTTATTCCTTCTCATGGTGATGGAGTGAAGTATCTGGTTGGTGGGTGACAACTGCTTTTGTATTTATAGGTTGGGACAAACATCTGGGGCTTGAATTTTTGTTTCTCCTACCCTCTATACTCAGATAAATGAAAGACATCAGTCTGGGTAATTGTTTCTCTCTGCTGACTACAGGTTTCCTTTGGATATCTCTTCCATGGTCTAAACTAAGCAGGAGTAAGTAAAATAACCTACAATCAGCTATCTAGATTTTTATCCAGAACAGGGGTATTTTGTTTTTATTCTGATGATTCTTTGTATTTTTGTCTGCTTCAACACTTGAGTAAGGAAGAAGGCACTAAGAGACCCCACTGAAGTTGTAGCATCGTTTCTGTTCTATTTTACACTGTGCAAGAATAATTTCTGTTGACTTTTGATTTTGAAAAATGAGATTGTTTTCATTCCTCATTAGCCACTACTTCAAATTTTCCTTCTTTGTGTTTTCACATTGTTTTTAATAATTATTATATAATTAATTACTTATGACATAAGTAAATATTTCTGGACTATCTGGTGTTAATACATTATTTTGGTCTATTAAAATGCGGTAGAATTTTCAGATTCAGAGACCTGTTGAGACCTCTCAGACACTCAGTTGTTCCCAGGTGTACAAGCCAGATCTGTCTGAGCTCTTTGTGAACAGGTGCCCTGAGAGCAATCAGGCAGGTGAGGCACTGTCTCAGGATGAACTGATGATGGAAATGACGCTGATCCAGCCCAGACTTAGAGCAGTCAGGGCATTCTAGGAAACAGGACCTGACAGCCATGGAAGGCTGCCTTCTGGGATGGCTTAGTTTTTCCTCTAGTACTTGGCAGAGTTAGGGATGACTAAGTACTACTAAAATGTTCATAATTACCTTTCCCATCATGTAATCTGTAATGGTGTCACTAGAATAACTAAAGTTCTTCAGACAGAATTGATTCCCAGAGAAAACTGGCTTCCTATCTGCTTCACAAAGGACCAGATTTCACGTTTTTCAGTTTTCTTAAGATTTCAGTTTACTATAATGTCAGTGCCTAAAAGATATTAAGTGATTATATTTGCTATTATATTGAGCTAAAACAACAATAATGGGGGCCTGCTGCTTAGTTCAGTTGTTTCAGGGCCATCAGGCCCAGGGTACCATAATTTGAATGTCTCCTCCACCTGTCTTACCAGATGCGCCCTTAAGACAGGCTGAGCCAGTGGGAAAAAAATCCTTCTCAACAATATAAAGGCCAAAGGCAGATATTTCTGGGATCTGGTATGTATTGGATATAATAATGTACATATATATCATGCATGTACTTTATCTTTATGTTATAAAAAGTACATACATACAAGCTTTTATAGAATTAAAAATTAAAATAATGGTTTACTGGAATAAAAATTTTATTCAAAAGACAGGTATCAATGTTATTTATTTATTTTTTTTTTGGCAGATCCAGGGATTGAACTCAGGCTCTTGCGCTTGCCAGGGAAGCACTTATTCCACTGAGCCATCTCCCCGGCCCCTGATATCAATTTTAGAAGACAGAAAAACTGTTTTCTAGGCTAAGATGGTCCTTATACATCTCTTTCACAGTAAGTTTCAAGATACTCAATAATACATTGAAAAACAGAAGCACCTCTATAGTTAGTAACTGTTTAAAATTTTATTATTTTAGCACTAAGATTTCTACCTTAAGTGAAAATCAAAAGATGTTTTTAAAAATTTACTAGTCATGTAATAAGCTTCAAATTGAGTATGTAGAACTCACCTCTTTGACGATATTGTGGGCTTCATCAGCATTGAAGCCAACCTAAAAGAGAAACAAGATAAAACTGCTTTGAACACAAGTGTTTTAAGTTTGTATATATGATAAAGCACAGAATACCCTCAAATGGCTTAGATAGGATTTAGTGACAAAAGACCATAGCAATAGGATGATGCAGAACATCAGCTCTGTTCTCTCCACACACAGAATTCTTTCCTCATTTCTCTCTCTAGAGATTGTAGCTCATTAGATCTGGGAAGAACCTGGACAGCTACAATCTTCTGTAGCAGCCCTTTCTTTATACAAGTGATTCTGATGAACATCCTAGATTGAGAATCACTATATTGTAAAGTTTATGAGATGGGAAGGGAGTGCTTGCAAAACTTACATGTTATTATTATACTGAAAATAGTTCCAATTTTTTTTGTATTTTTTTAGGGAAGGGTCTACAGGATGTTCAGGGGCTCACTACTAGATCAGACTCATAGTGATCTGCCTGTTTACAATGTGCCAAGTGCTAGGGTTACAGGTGTGCACCACTATGCCCAGTCTTAATCTTGGGTTCAGAGTGCCTTGGGGGCAGGGCCAGCACTGTAGGCCTGGGGATCAAATCCCTGGCCCCTGTGCCTGCTTGTGGGTGCTTTAATCCTCTGAGCTATTTTGCCAGCCCAAAAATGGTTTCAATTAAGTGAGAAAATAAAGTTACTTATAAGAAAATATTTCCTTGGTTATTTTCAGGGTTTTCAAAATTTAGACTAGGCAAAAATGTGGCTTTCCTGAATGAAAGATTATTACAATATTTGGTCATGCAGTATTAATGACTTTAGCACTACTCATTGGTCCCCAAACATAAGTCTTTTCTTTGGAGTAGCTTGCTTAGGATCCTGAATTAACCCAACAGTTGATGGCATTCAAATGTCCTAGAGCAGAACTAGGTTGTGATAAGACTGAAATCTAAACCAAGACACTTGAGGTGATACAGGAGTCATTCACACGGAGATATTTTTAGGGGCTTGTTGCATCAGCTATTTGGTTAAAAAAAATCTATATAACTTAAATTTACTTTCACTGGTAAATTCTGAATTTGTAGTTTTAATTATACATACAAATTTTTAAAATTCATTTGATTATTCTCCAGAAATTTTCCAAAAACATATAATAAAAATATTGCTTCTAAAACTTTAGTAGAATAATGAAAATAGTATTACTAAGTAGTAAGAGTGACACTATTAAATATTTAGAAATTTTATGAAAAGAGGTTTCACATTTTAGTCCTATCAAGATATTTTACCTTAAAATCATGTCCTTATCAGCTGTCAAATTTGGTCTAGGAATCAAAAGATACCCACTTCCATTTGGAAAGTCACTTAATAAATCTACTGCACAGTGTGCTAATTTCCAGCCTTTTTATTTTGAGACAGAGTCTTGCTACATTTCCCAGGCTGCAATTGACCTAGTGATCTTCCTGACTCAGTCTCCCAGAGTGCTGGGATAATAGGCATACTACTCCACTGCCAGCTTCAAATTCTTAATTTTCCATAATGAGAATACCTTTGACCTGTAAATATGTATGCTGCCAGTGACACAGAATCTATTAAATGCTAGCTTCTGCAGGAGGTCCATATCCTTAAAGATTTCCCATGAACTATGAAACCTCTTCTAAGGATATAATAATGTATTGATTTATGCTGCATTCCATTACAGAATTATTTTTCTTTTGCTGCATCATTCACCAGTGGCTACCATTGGACTCAAAATGTCTTCATGCCCTTGCAAGGTGGCACAAGTAATGCTGGGATTCAACTGGCTCCACCTTCCAAGTAACTACACTGAAGCAAGAACAGTTGCAGTTTATTCAGAGGCCTGGATTCAAAAAGTACATCTGTATTTCAAGAGTTTTAACTTGGGGCACTTCAGTCGCCATGAAGTCATAGTTCCCATTAGTAACAGATAACTTATATCATGAGATTTTGGCAAGGCTTAGGAAACCTGAGTCAGTAAGTAAAGGCTCCTAATCTGTGAAGTACCTCCTTCTAGCCCCTCCTCTCGACCTGCATGAGCAAGTTCCCCGGAGCAGGCGCAGCTGTGCCACCCGGGGCCCAAAACGCTGGGCTCAGGCACCTGCTTCTAAGGACTCCAAAGGGCGGAGGACGCAGTGGGAAGACCGGTTTCCAAGGCCAGCTTGGCAGACGGGCGGAGCCGGGTACTCTTTGTGCACATTTTCCCCATCTTTGCGACCCCAAAGCCCGACCCCGGCGCCTCCTCCGCTATCCCGTCACCCAGTCCACCCCCTGGACCTCGGGGCCCGGGTACTGTAAAGACAGGGGACGAAAGAGGCTGATCTCCGGCCCAGCCGAGCGGATCCGGGCTCAGAGGACAGCGTATCCCACCACTCCCGTCTGGTCAGAGCTCGGAGACCACCCGACTGGGACCCCGCATTCAGGCGGGCCGGGCCGGGGGCGCTTCCCGGCGCCCAAGGGGCGGTACCTCGTCGCAGTGGCGGTGGTACTCCTCCATTGTGGCGCCGATTCTTATCGGGGGCGGAGCAACGCGCCGCTCCAGCTCTGCGGCCGCGCACTGGCCTCCAGGGAGGCTCCGCCCTAGTTTATGGACGGGAGCCAGGCCCTTCCCGCGCCCCGCCTTTTTGTCGCACTGCTTCTGGTCCCACCTAGCTGG
>PVKA01048942.1:0-13522 GCA_004027165.1 Ctenomys sociabilis
CATCCTACTGTTGTCTCATGAATACAATAGGTTTTACTTAAACATGCTGATGACTGTTTAAGTGTATCTGTTTCTTTTAAGTTCCTTTGCTCATTGCCATTGTCTCAGCTTCCGCAGAGCTGGGATTACAGGCATGTGCTGCCATGCGTGCTGTTTGTTTATTTTAGCTTCATCCAGAAGTTATTTCCCCCCCAACTCACTCATCTGGTGAGTTTTGCAACCCTTCCTATTTGGTAGGGAGGTACTAAAAAGGGAAGCTCTGCGAAAGTAATGAGACCTGTGCCCTGGCAGCTTCCCGGGGGACAATAGGAAGGCCGCCTGCCCACTGTGCCAAGGAGCCCGCAGCAGCACCATCTGTGCTCCTTCACACCAGGGTGGCTGAGCCAGGGAAACACCTGCAAGTCTCTCCTCACTATATATTCAACCTCATGTCTCAGCATTAGCCTTTATAAAATGGTGAAAATAATAGTATCTATCTCAAAGGATTGGGCCCATACATGTAAAATACTTGAACAAAGTGTGACATCTAATAAACATTGTATAAATGTGCTGTATTTTAATTCTCATTTTTTAGGGAGTGTGTATTCTATTATTATTCTACTAGATTCTCTAGTTTCCACAGTGGGATCTCTTCTTCAGCACACTCTTTAGCTTGCTTTCTTTCTTTCTTTCTTTCTTTCTTTCTTTCTTTCTTTCTTTCTTTCTTTCTTTCTTTCTTTCTTTCTTTTCAGAACTGGGGATTGAACTCAGACCCTTGCGCTTGCCAGGGAAGAAAGAGCTCATTCCACTGAGCCATCTCCCCAACCCCTCTTCAGCTTTCTTAACTCTGTTAACTTCTCCATCTAAAAATGTATTCAGTAGCACTCTGAAGGCTGATGCAGGAGGATCACCATGAGTTTGAGGCTACATAGTAAGACTCTGTGTTTAAAAAAAAAAAGCAAACAGAAAATGCAATTCACAGGCCAGGCATGGTGGTGCATGCCTGTAATCCCAGCGCTCGGGAGGCTGAGGCAGGAGGATTATTGTGAGTTCAAGACCAGCCTGTGCTACAAAGTGAGCTTAAGGCCAGCCTGAACTGCATAGTGAGACCCTGTCTCAAAAAGACAAAAAAAAAAAAAATACAATTCACTGATAACTTTTTAATATTCTCTCTCTCTCT
Organism: Ctenomys sociabilis; assembly: GCA_004027165.1. NCBI lineage: Eukaryota > Metazoa > Chordata > Mammalia > Rodentia > Ctenomyidae > Ctenomys > Ctenomys sociabilis. The sequence goes on from PVKA01048942.1 coordinate 1,160, forward strand.
TTTTTTTTTTTTTTTTTTTTTTTCAGAATCAGGGATTGAACTCAGGCCCTTGTGCTTGCCAGGAAAGCACTTATTCCACTGAGCCATCTCCCAGCCCTTAGTATTCTCTTTGGATAAGAGCTTATACTTTTAAAATGATAAGGGAGGATAAGTATTGTGTATATGTGTTAGGTTAGAACTGGCTCAATAGAGAGAAAATAAAATGCTGCCATTATAACATCAGTGTTATCCCCAGACCTGCCCTGCCAGCTCTGCTCACCGGGCTGCCGTGAGGCAGCAATTGGGACTGGGTGGGGTGGCACACGCCTATAATCCCAGCTCCAGAGAGGCTGTAAATAGGCAGATCTCTATGAGTAGGTTCTAGTAGTGAGACCCTGAACACCCTGTAGACCCTTCCCTAAAGTAAAAAAAATAAATAAATGACATCAATGTTGATAAGGGCATGGTGAAATCTTATGTGAAAAGTATGTTGTGTGAACTCATCCATGTCATTAGCAGTATAAGCTAGCAAGATTCTTTAGACTGTAGAAATCTATATTGACTCGTAACTTTTAACTAATGCTGCCGGGCGTGGTGGCGCATGCCTGTAATCCCAGCACTCGGGAGGCTGAGGCAGGAGGATTGTTGTGAGTTCGAGACCAGCCTGAGCTACAAAGTGAGCTTAAAGCCAGCCTGAACTGCATAGCGAGACCCTGTCTCAAAAAGACAAAAAAAAAAAAAAAAAACCTAATGCTATCAAGTCATTTAGCTGTGCCATGAAGTTAGAGGGCAAAAAAAAAATCTATAAACAAATCATTATCTATTTTAATAAAAAAATTAGAGGCACAAAAATTTCCAAAAGTTCCAGAACGTTAAAATTTAATAAGTCCTAGCATATCCAGTTGATAAGAGGTAATTATATTTTAAAATATTAATTACATTAAAATTAAAATATGGCAATAAGTACAACGAAAAAGACATAAGTATACATTTACTGTGGGATAAGCAATATAAACTTTATGTATCTATAAAAGAAAAATTCAGAAATCAGATAAATATTGGTTTTTTGTTGTTGTTTTGCAGAGCTGGGGATTGAACTCAGGCCCCTGCACTTGTCAGGGAAGCACTTTTCTTTTTTGCAGAACCAGGGATTGAACTCAGGCCCATTCGATTGCCAGGGAAAAGGGTAAGCACTTATTCCACTCAGTCATCTCCCTGGCCCGACATATATATATATGTCTTTTGTCTTTTTGAGACAGGGTCTCACTATGCAGTTCAGGCTGGCCTTAAGCTCGCTTTGTAGCTCAGGCTGGTCTCGAACTCACAACAATCCTCCTGCCTCAGCCTCCCTAGTGCTGGGATTACAGGCCTGCGCCACCACGCCCGGCTTATATATGTCTTTTGTCTTTTTGAGACAGGGTCTCACTATGCAGTTCAGGCTGGCCTTAAGCTCACTTTATAGCTCAGGCTGGTCTCGAACTCACAACAATCCTCCTGCCTCAGCCTCCAGGAGTGCTGTCTGACAAATACTGCTTTTAAAGAGGCAGAATTAGGGAACTTTAACTTTTCTTTCTTTTATTTTCACTTCTGAGAACAAGTTTTATTTAAATAAATCTAACTTTTCTTCAAAGAAATCCTTTTGTATTGTAACAAAAAAAAAATCTTTTTATAATTAAGAAAGCACAACACCTAAAGCCTAAAGCTGCCAAAAATCCTAGTGATGGTGTCTGCCAGATCCCTTAGACAAAGATGGAAACAAAACATCTGAAAGTGTCAGAGCAGCCAGGTTTTGGATGCTGGGCAAACTAAACAGCCAGATGTTGGAGTGAAGTGTTTCACTCTCATTCGAGCCAGAGGTTACAACCGATGTTGGTTATCAGAAGAGTGAGCAAGTTGTTTCCAGAGCCCCCAGTGGCTCTCTTGACCACTGGATTTCATCTTCACCATCACCCTCTGAGGCTTTGAGTTCTATCTTTGTAATGGGAGAGAGGTTAAGTGTCTTGCCAAAAGCCATAACCAGTAAGTAACACAAGCAGGATTAAGCCTACCAGATTCCCAGGCCTATGCTTCCTTTTGTTTGTTTTCTTGAGACAGGGTCTCACTTTGTAGTTGGGGCTAGCTTAAAATTCACTATGTAGCCCAGGCCGGGCTTGAACTCCTGGTGATCCTTCTGCCTCAGCTTCCTGACCTGGGATTTCAGGTGAGTACCACCACACCCAGTTCAAGCCTATGCTTTCAATTAGATAACATGAAGACATACATATTAAAAATCTTTTGTTTTTTTTAATGTATTTTAGTACAGGGTCTACAGGGTCTCACTACACAGATTGGACTTGTAGTGATCCTCCTGTTTTCAGCCTCCCAAGTGCTGGGATTACAGGCGTGTACCACCATGCCCAGTCTCATTCGATGACTGAATGCACCTGGGGTGCAAGGCGGACAGGGCACACACTGAGCTATCTGGCCAGCCCAATACTGAACATTTTATTAAGGTATTTGGTGGCTACACTGGGAGAATAGGAGGAAGAGGGAAACTATAAAATTATAGGGAACTATGGAAACAGGCAGACGGTCAGTTTAGAGGCCTAGAACTTTTAGGACACAGTGAAGTCCCTTATTATCTCTGTCTTGAAGGAGAAATCAGTCTGATAAGGATTGTCAGGTGCCTAAAGTTAGGTGAAAAGTTCAGATGATTTAGAAATTGAATCAACAGGAATGATAGTGACATATATATCTGGGGCTCAGTCCCAATGTTCTAGGAAAAGGGTCTGGGTATTTAGTATGATCTCAGCTATCAAGAGACATAGAGAGAGTGAAGGGCAGGACAGGTACATAGCTCTTTTTTTGTTTTTCATTTTGTGGTGAGACATGAGTTCACTGCATAGTGTAACTCTGTCTTGAGGGGCCGGGGAGATGGCTCAGTGGAATAAGTGTCTTCCCTGCCAAGTACAAGGGCCTGAGTTCAATCCCTGGTTCCACCAAACAAAAAATAAAATAAAATTACTCTGTCTTGAAGTTGCTAAATAGCCCAGGTTGGTCTTAACATGTTGATTTCCCTGCTCAGCCTCCAAAGTGGTGGGATTACAGCCTAGGACAAGCTTTTGTAAAGACAGTGAAGATAATGAGGATGCATTTACTCTACTACTTCTTATCTCATGCCAGCCTTTTACTGGGCAGGCACCGGGGAGTCAGCCTCAATCCCTCCCTATAGTAAGGTCATTCTTCCAAGCATGGACAACCCTCTGTGTGTGAAGCACTGTTCTAGGCATTGTGGCTACCTCAGTGAATACAACAGACATGGCTCACAGAGCTTGTGTTCTATTGGGGGAGACACACAGATAATCCATCAATTGATCTATTGATGAATTAATTAATCATATATTAGATAGCAGGAAAACCAGGAAGAAAAACAAAGCCTGTGAGGGGGACAGGAAGCATCAGCAAGACTGAAGAGTCAGTGTGGCAGACAAAGGTGGTATTTGAGCAAATGCGGAGTGTTTCACAAATAGGAAAGCACCCCAAGTAGAAGGAGGAGCATGTGCAGAGAGGTCCTGAGCTGGAGCTGTTCGGTGCAGGTTAGGAGCAGCAGCTACCTGGGTTGGCTGGAGCAGAGAGAGACCTGTTAGCATTTTGACTTTTATCCTGAGAGTGGTGGGCAGCATTAGTTGGTAAGTTCTGTGGTCTACTTTCCTCCGCCATGTTTTCGCTGGCTGCTGTGGTGTGGTGAGAACAGAACATAGCGCGCAGGAGTGGAAGTGTAGAGATTAGCTTGCAGGTGCCGGCAGTAGCCCAGAGAAGAGTGCTGCTGGCTGCGTAAGAACAACATCAGCACAGAAGCAAGGGGCCAGATGCAGATTCACCACAGTGCAAAGACCGAGCTGGGGAGTTCGCTGGTGGATCAAATTGGGGTGTAAATAGGAAGAGTCCATGCCAGCTATTCCTCAGAGGAAGGACTACTACTAGAATATGTAAAGAACTCAAACATATCAGATACCCTATATTTAAAGATCCAACCCAAAAAGAGGCATCTAAAATGAATAGACACTGCTCAGATGAAGTATAAACGACAAATAAATACATGGAAAAAAAATGCTCAATATCTCTACAAATTAAGACAATGCTGAGATTTCATCTTACCCCAGAAAGGATGGGTACTATCAAGAAATCAGCCAATAACAATTGCTGTGAAAAAAGGAACTCTTCTCTACTGTTGATGGAAGTGTAGATTGGCGCAACCACTGTGGAAATCCGTGTGGAGGTCCCATCGGACTTAAATATTCCCCTTCTTGGCATCTTACGGTAAGAATTAAAAGCATCATACTACAGTAATATATGCACACCCATGTTTATAGCAGCACAATTTGTAACACCCAAGTCCTGGAAACAGCCCCAATGCCCATCAACAAGTGAATGAATAAAAAAGACATGGGATTCATTTATACAACGGAGTACTAATTTGCCATACAGGAGGATAAACTTGAGACATTTATAGCTAAATGGATGCACGTTGAGACCATATTTTTAAGTGACGTAAATCAGACACATGTGTAAAACCACATGGTTTTTCTGGTGCAAGACACAGAAAGTGTAAATAAGAACCAAAACATGTAATAGGAGGGGTCAGGGAGATGGCTCAGTGGAATAAGCACTTCCCTGGCAAGCGCAAGGGCCTGAGCTCAATTCCTGGTTCTGCCAAAACAAAACAAAACATGTAATAGGTATTGTGAAATAGGGAGAAAATGTTCAAATGGGGAAGAGAGCAAAGGAGAAGAGAGGTGAAGGGGGAAGGAAAAAGTAAAAAAAAAAACATAAGAAAAGAAGGAAAAATGAAAACAATTTTTGTAAACAGGGAAGTGAGGAGGGGTTGAAGGAAGGGTAGGGTAATGGGGGAAAAAGAATCAAATTGTGTCATGTACAGGTACAAATTCTCTGTGACAAATGTGATTATTATTTGTACCTAAAATGTACCAAAAAAAAATCAGAAAAAATGAATAGAGCCCAGGATGATAGCAAGAATATGCATGTGTGTGAGCATGCGTGTGTGTGTGTGTATTTGATACAGGGGCTCTCTACCACTGAACTACATTCCAATCCTTTATTTTCTAATTCTCACTGAGTTGCCCAGGCTAGCTTCAACATTGCTATCCTTCTGCCCCAGCCTCCTAAGTAGCTAAGATTGCAGGGTGCATAACTGTATCTGAAGACATCAAGGTTTTACACCAAGGAAATGGAATTGTTTTCTTTGCTAAATAAGAACAAAGAAACAAGTTGTAAAGAAAAGTCCTCAAGCGCAGCTGAGACCTGTTAGAGTTCCTGTGCATATAGAGATGTGGGGTGGGGGAGAAGCCTGAGAGATGGGTCTGCCTTCCAGGGGGTGGGGTCCGGACGAGAGATGGAAGTCAGGGATGTTCCAGGAGAGAGGTGATGTGTGAAGCACGGACTGGACGAAGCCACTAAGTGAGTAAGCATGAGTTTCATCGGAGATGAAAAAGTCCACTGGGGTGGCCAAGTTGATGCAGGCAAGTTTTGTTCTAAACGAAGGGGACATTCTTCTTCCCTTGGATTGTGTAGTGTCTGGAGTTACAGCCATTTATTCTGAGTGTGAAGCTTGTCCCAACTATAACAAAGAAAGAAGAGAACACTTTTTTCCCATTCTGAGGTCAAACCCAGGGCCTTGCATATGCTGCATGAGATCTACCACTGAGTTACAACCCCAGCCTTTTAAATTTTATTTTGAGACAGGGTCTTTTTCTTTGGGAGGGGAGGATTGAATTCAGGCTCTTGTGCTTGCCAGGGAAGCACTTATTCCACTGAGCCATCTCCCCAGACCCAAAGAGACAGGGTCTTTAAATTGCCTGAACTGGCTTTGAACTTTTGATCCTCCTGCCTCAGCATCTGAATAGCTGGGATTATAGACCTGCACCAAGAACAGTTTTTTAGTGCCACTGTTAAACCACAGTATCAACCAATCTCAAATCTGCCTTGCTTATGGCCTTCTGTTTTTGAGAAATAATTCTCTTACTAAGTCAGTTTGGATTAAGAGAGCCCAGAACTGCTAGTAATTTCATGGCTATCCAGAATGCTAGATTACTTTAAAGAGACTCTGCATGGTGGTGAGTGCCTGTAATCCCAGCTCTTGGGAGGGTGTAAACAGGTAGATCACTATGAGTCTGGTCTAGTAGTGAGACTCTGAACACCCTATAGACCCTTCCCTAAAAAATAAAATAAAAACCAAAAAATGATTTAAAAGATTATGTTTTCCAACCAAAAAATAGCTCATTAGTTACCAATCCTAACTACATTCATTGTTTTTCTTTTGGGAACTACCCCCTCTCTCTGTGATTGGCCAGAACTCCATCTCTACAGGTAGAGTGTAACAAGTCAGGAATATTATCTCTCTTGATGCAATGATTTGCTCTGGTAAATGAGGTATAAATTAGCCAAATCTGCTAGTCCTCTAGACACCAATGAAAATTCAATGGTAATTTTGTGATGTTGGGGATTTTTACTCATTGGTTTTGAGAAATACTATAATGCTTTTTCACACAAACAAGAAAATGTATAAAGTCCTTTTGTTAGCAGCTAATTTGTACAGAAGATAGAAGCCAGTCCAAAGATATGATCAGTTTATTATAGGGAATCAGAAATGAGACTACTACCGAAAAACAGTTGAGGAAAATCCCTAAACTGCCATGAAGTCTGCATTACTTGACTTTCACTTACATTTGCCAAAAATTTCTTTCATCAATTAAACTAACCTGAATTCATTTTCAGTTACTTGAGCCAGACACGGTAGCACACACCTTGTAATCCCAGCCCTTGGGAGGCTGAGGCAGGAGGATTGTTGTGAGTTCATGGCCAGTTCAGACCTAGTGAGTCTGAAGCCAGTCTGCACTACACAGTGAAACCCTGTCTCTAAAAACAAAACAAGAGCTGTGTTCACAGCTGCTGCCAAGCTACTGACTCTATTGACAATGCTGTTTCGTTCACCAGGCTCCAGCCAGAGGAAAAGGGGATAAGGCAAGGTGCCTGTACACGGCTTCTACCAAGCATACTACCTGTGAACTCACCGTGGTAAAGTGCTGAGGAAACAACTAGCTACAAAAGCTGCTCAGGAGAGTGCGCCCTCTGTTGGAAGGGTTGAGAAACCTCATAGATACAGGCCTGGGACTGTGGCACTGGCCAATTAGACTGAACTTCTAATTTGTAAACTCCTTTACCAGCTTCTGGCTTGAGAAATTGCTCAGGACTTCAAAACAGTGTTGTGCTTCCAGAGTGCAGTTATTAGTGCCTTGCAGGAGGCAAGTGAGGCCTAACTACGTGGTCTGTTTGAAGGTACCAACTCGTGTGCCATTATGCCAAAAGATATGGAGAACATGCTTGAGAGTCCACTATGGTGGGAAACATTTTGTTCTCAAGATGTTTTTCCTCTTCTTCCTGTTATTGGTAGTTCTGAGTGGTACCTAAGTACAAGACAATGAGTGGAAATAGGGGACAGAAATCTGGTATTGGCAGTTTTTCCACTTTCATTTGTATGTGAATTTTTAATATTCTTACAGGGATGTAAAGCATTACTGCAAATTAAAATGTTTCAGTGTACAAGTTTTAGCACTTCAACTTTATAACAATTATAAATAATTATATAAACAATTATAAATAAAAATCTGTTAAATTTTTCTGGAAAATGCAGTATTAAAAAAAACCAACTAGAGCCAGGTGTGGTGGTGCATGCCTGTAATCCCAGCACTCGGGAGACTGAGGCAGGAGGATTGTTGTGAGTTTGGGACCAGCCTGAGCTACAAAGTGAGCTTAAGGCCAGCCTGAACTGCATAGTGAGACCCTGTCTCAAAAAGACCAAAAAAAAAAAAAAAAAAAAAAAAAACCCCAAAAAACCAAGTTTCTTATTGACAACAACTAAATGGTGTTAGTAGTATTTTTTATCATACAGTAGATTCCATCCAATCAGTATGCTTTTCTGAGTTGTCTTACTTTTTTTTTTCTTTGTATTTTTTGAGAGGGCGTCTCACTATGCAGTTCAGGTTGGCTTTAAACTCTGTTTTTCACCCAGGCTGGTCTCAAACTCACAATGATCCTCCTGCCTCAGCCTCCTGAGTGCAGGGATTACAGGCATAGTTCATCACACCTCCTGATGCTAGTACGTGTTTTTGATGTTCTCTGTCTCTCTATGGTGTTCCTATAAGTTTGCTATTAAAATACATTAAACTGTAAAAAACAAAAACCATTTTCTATTACTTGTAACTGAGTGAATCCCAATTTTTCTTTTCTTTTTTGGTGGAACTGGGGATTGAACTCAGTCCCTTGTGCTTGCCAGGGAAGCACTTATTCCACAGAGCCATCTCCCCGGCCCCTGTAAATTCCAATTTGAAACACACATGCACATGATTGGTATGCTCTATCCTATTTTTGATTAGGTGGTATACGAGCAGTTCATGCCATAATGTGACTTATCTGTATCATCTACATCTCTATCTTTGACTTCCTATGTATTTACAGTGCTAGGGATTGAACCCATGTCATTTGCCCTGAGCTGCATCCCCAGTCCTTGTTTTTAATTTTTAATTTTGAAATAGGGTCTTGCTAAGTTGTCCATCCTGGCCTCAAATTTATAAACCTCTTCCCAGCCTCCCAGAGTGCTGAGATTACAGGTGTGTACTTTTTGTCTTGGGAAGTTAGATGAACACAGAATGCCAGCTTCCACACTAGGCATCTGTCAGTCTCCATGGCTTGTGAATGGGCCATGTGGATGCTATCCTAGAGAAATAGACAAGAATGGTGTGTTATCCCAAAGAGGACAGAGAGCCAGGGTAAGAGTTAAAGCAGATCAGACAAACAAGAGGTCTGTTTTGATTTTGTGAATAAACATTTGAATTATTTATTTACTTAGGGTGCTGGGGATTGAACCCTGGGCCTCATATGTGTAGCACATGTTCTACCTCGAGCTAAATCTCCATCTCTGAAAATAAGTGTTTTCAAAAATAAATTCTTCTGAAAGAACTTCAAAATTCATTTTCCCTGACTTCCTGCCAGTTAAATTTTTATTGCTTTCAAAACTCCACTCATTCATTTAATCACTATTTATTAAGTGCTTAGCACGGCCTGTTGTAGCTGTAGGGAGTTAGCAGAGAGCAGTCAATAAAACAGACAAATTTTTGCCAAAAGGAAACTATTGTCCTATTCATGCCAACCGGAAGGCTTTTCAAGAAGCCACTTGAATTTTCTCCATCGTATTTAATAATACCTTCTGCTTTCATGGTGTGTCATATCACTGCAATTATATTTATCATTGTCTGTGATAAGTTAGAGCTATTTCTTCAGAATTCAAGAGTTTCCTTTGTAAAACTGAGGGGTCCTTAGGTTTAAGATCCGATCTTTGTTATTTATCTGCCTCCCAAGCACAGAATTGGTTTGGAGCAAGTAGCAGTGCATGTTTACTGAATGAGAAGATGATTTTGTCTGCAGCCCGAAGGGGGCAAACTGACTGGTGCCCACCTCTCTGGCAGCCCCATACCAGGTCACGTGGGACCATCGGTTACTTGTAGGTCCTCAGACATAACAGTGCTTCAGTCAGTAAATTTGTTTCTAAGCACATTTTTCCCCAAGGAGTCACTTCCGCTTCCAAGGTTTAAATTTCTCCAACTCTTAATTAAAGAGTTTAAATGAAAGCACAGCAAAGGCCCCTTTCAACTCTCTTATTTTTATTTTTTATTTTTTTTTGCGGCACCGGGCCCTTTCAACTCTTTTAGTTTAGAACTGAATGTCACATTTAGGGTCTGACTACGCTCATTTTACTGTATCTAAAATATAGTTACTGTTTTTTGTAAAAAGCACCCTGAAAATAATGGAAACTTAAGGGAAAGAAAAATTTATAAATTATGTACATGTATTATAACTGAAAGTTTTTACTCTAAAATCAGGAATAAGACAAGGAAATAAACTCACAAGTATAAACATATTGTCTCCTTAGTGTAAGAAATTGAAAAAGTAGACAAGATATTTGTACTAGATTGTGAAAGGGAAAGAAACTGCTCAAAAGGAAAGAAGAATTAAGATGGAGAAAATGAGAAAAGATAAATATATATATACACAGTATGTACTATATATATTATGTATGTACAAAAGATAGATAGGATAGTTATACTACTTATTTCTTTTAGTTCATTGAAAAAATGGTGTTTATTTTGTTTCATCAATTATGTACACCTATATTTTGTAATCTGAGTAACTACTTTGAAGATAACAATATGCAGTATATTGATCATTGTTAATCTCCTATTATCTTGTTTTGAAATTCTGTAACATTGCTTTTATTTTTCCTTTAAAATGAAAAAAAATTTGGGGGGCCTGCCCATTAGCTCAGTTGTTTCAGTGCCTGCTTAAGCAGTCAGGCTCAGGATGCTGTGGTTTGATACCCAGATCCTCAAGCCAAACCAGACCTACCCTGAAGGCACCATGAGGCCTCCAAAAAAAAATACTTATAGGGACCAGGGAAATGGCTCAGTGGAATAAGCGCTTCCCTGACAAGCTCAAGGGCCTGTGTTCAATCCCCTGTTCTGCCAAAAAAAAAAAAAATTATATATATATTTAAGTCTTTAACAAGTTAATTATCATGAACACAGATTAACTGTCAGACTGCCTAAAATACACATTGAAACACATACTGTTTTATAAGATACGCAAACAGCTACACTCTTAATTTACTGATAAGAAACATATGCTATAATAATGTCTGTAAGTATAATATCATGTATGCACCTTCTATGATACCAAAACATTATGAAAACAGTTTGCAATGTATTAATTTATCAAATCCATCTTGTCAAGGTATCTTAAAACTGTCTCATTGATATTTGTACTTCAATAAAATAAAATTTAAAAAAATGAATAAATTCTTTTCCATTCCCAGTGGGGGCGGACACATACTGTTTTATATTGGGTTTGTTGTGGAAAAGAAACCGCGCAATATTTATAGCTTGTGTGTCTGATTTACTTCCCCTAATATTATGGTCTCAAGATGCAATAATTGCCTCCAAATGACTCAAGTGTGTTCTTTATGGCAAAGTAGTATTCTACCATGTATTTTCTTTGTTCTTTTGTTTGTTGATGGATGTACAGATCATTTCTAAGACTTAGCTATTATGAATTTGTGCTGCTATAACCAAAGATGTGCATGTATCACTGTGATCTGATGTCTTTGATTCTTCTGGGAAGATAACTGGAGGAAGATTAGCTGGACAAACAGAATTTCTTATTTGAACTGTTTTTGAAAGCTCTGTACTGATTGAGATAGTGGTCACGCCAGTTTATATCCCCCGCAGTGGCATGTAAACCATAGCCTCATCAGCATTGTTATTAGTTGATTGATTGATTGATCGATTTATTGATTGATTTTGTATGTGTGTGTGTGGAACCCAGGATTGAACTCAGGACCTTGTGCTTGCCAAGGAAGCACTTATTCCACTGAGCCATCTTCCTGGCCCATTTCTTGATGATAGCATTTTTTTCTGGAGCAAAATGGAATCTCAGTATTGTCTTAACTTACATTTTTCCAATGACCAGTGGCCACCTGTACTTCTTCACCTAAAAAGTGTCTATTCATTTCAGATAATCCTTTTTTGATTGGGTCTTTAATTTTTTATTTTATAAAAAGAAAATTTCATAATCAAACAATGAGAATAACAATAGTTATTACACTATGTATTGTTATCTTCAAACTAATTATTCAGAAATAGAGGGCCTACTTTTTGAGTTCTTTATATAGTCTAGATATTTATTTTTTTATTTTGTTTGTTTGTTTGCTTATTGTTCTTTGAGACAAAGTCTTGCTCTGCAGTTCAGGCTGGCCTTGGGCTCACTTTGTAGCCCAAGTTGGCCTCAAGCTCACAGCGTTCCTTCTGCCCCAGCCTCCCAAGTGCTGGGCTTACAGGTCTTTGCCCACTACACTCAGTGATATGAGTTCTTTGTCTGAGGAGTGGCTGGTAAAATTTTTTTCTCATTCTGTAGGTTGTCTTTTCACTCATTTGTGAAGTTTTTTAATTTAATGTGATTCCATTTGCTGATTTTTTTTTTCTTTTTTTTGAATCTGGAATCAAACTCTGGACCCTGCCCTTTAAGTGCTCACACCTCTGATCTATGTTTCCAGCCCTTGTTTGTGGATTTTTAGCATTATTTCTTGTGTACTGAAGATATTTCTCTCTCTCTCCCTCTCTCCTTCTCTCATCTTTCTACACATACAGTGGTACCTTGGTTCATGAATGCTTTTGTTTGTGACAATTTGGAACAATTTGGTTCATAAGCAAAGGTTTTTGGCAAAACTTTGTTTTTATTTGCAAACTCTTCTTCTTCTTCTTCTTTTTTTTTTTTTTT
>PVKA01048943.1:0-13526 GCA_004027165.1 Ctenomys sociabilis
AATCTCTAGCCTGGGAACACTCTCCTAAGACAGGCCATTGTGACCCAGCCAGTCTTGAAAACAGTCAAAACCACAGAGTTAACTCATAGTTGTCCTTTTGCCTGCCCCTCTTAGTTTCACTAAAAAGTCATATATTCTCAAACCCACCAATTATTTTAAAGGTCAACCTAAACTAACCAATGCCATTCGCTTCTGTAACTGCGCTTACAAGACCCCACCTCCCTTTGTCTTCCGGCTTAAAACCCAGCCCACAGTCAGCTCGGGGCTTTCGGTCCCTGCGTGTTCAGTGAGCCCCATGCATGCATGGAAAATAAAATCCCCTTGCTTTTGCATAAGAAGACGTCTCTTAGAGTCTTTCTTCATGTGGTGGGCTTCTCAGACCTAACAGACCCAGAGTAGGGCAACATCATTTTTGAAACTTGGATCGAAAGGAAATATCCTGATGTGAAGCAGGCAGTGTCATGCTGCATGCAGGCTTCTTTCTGCTGGCTCCCTGCAAGGAACAGCCATCAGATGTGAGGGAGCCTAACTGGAGCAACATGGAAGCCCTGCCTAGTACACAGGAGGGCCATGGCATACCATACTGCTTCTCCCTTTACTTCTGTTGAAAATCAAGTTTCCGGAAGTGAATACGCAACAAGAAGTGCATGGATTCACCATGGATGGGACTTACTGCTTCAGAAGCCCTGCTGTGCGAGCCTACCTACTGCAGGGCATCTAGCAAAGAGAAAGGGGATGTGACGATGACAGGAAAGCCCCACATAGGTAAGAAAAGTGACACTTCCCTGACATGGGCGGGTGACAAATTAGGCACAAAGGAGAGAGACAGCAGTGACACATTATCCAAGTCAGATTTTGCTTTACAAAAACAATCCTGCTTCAGATAAATCATGGTCTCTCTCCGTGTGTGTGTGTGTGTGTGTGTGTGTGTGTGTGTGTGTGTTCCCTTTCTGATAATATATTCATGTACAAAATTAAATATTTTAACATGCTATTTTGGACTCATCATAATGAAAACATGATAAAAACCTTAGGTAGTCAATGATTTAACTTTGGAATAAATTATAGCAAATGAAATATGGGATGTAGTCAAATGTATACAAACCACAAATTTTATATGCAGTAAGAAAAATATGATTTATTGAAATTTTGAACATAACCATCATAGAAGTGGCATAAAGCCTTAACATAGTGCTAGAAAAGCTTAAACCCAGGATGTGCTGAAAATGTGAAAATTTAAAACCAAGTGTGGAAAGTTTTAATATAACCTTAGGGAATCAATAAACAAAGAATGTCCATGCTAATGGATGATGACAGAAAGACAGAATGACCCATTAAGCAACTTGTTTTCATGAAGTACAATCTTTATAAATACATTAACTGATGCCTACTACAAACTCCAACAAATTCTAGTGCCAAACATGCCATTTCACTCAAAAATACTTGGGTATACTTGCCTATAAGAAATTGATTCTTCTTTTTAAAACATAAGGCTTTAAAAGTTAAGTGTTATTTTAACATTATCAAATATCTCCAATTGATTGATGGATATTGTAATTGGAATTAATTTATATCTTCTCTCTCCATCCTTTATTTTTTTGTTTTTTTGGGTTTTTTTGGCAGAAAGGGGGATTGAACTCAGGTCCTTGCACTTGCCAGGGAAGTGCTTATTCCACTGAGCCATCTCCCCAGCCCTCTCCACCCTTTTTTACTGTAGTTATTTAGTTAAAGAATGAGATTGTTATTCTAATTCGCAACATGTTTTTTCAAATTTTGGGAGGTTCTGGAAATCAAACTCATGACCTGCATTTGCTAGGCAGGCACTGTGCCACTGAGCTACATCCCCAGGCCTCACAGTTTGCTTTGTGTACCTATGCTAGGAGACAATAATGTCCAGTTGTTTCTTTGCCTGATTTCAGATATTGTTGACCCAACCCTTCAATTATGATGCTTTTAAAAGATAGATCTGCTTTTATTAGGCAACATTTTAATTCTTTGATTTTTTTGTTTAGTAGTTGTAATGTTCTGTAGAGAGCTGCATGCAGCCGCACCTGAAAGATGGCGCTGGCTTCCGCCTTCCACCTTCCCGATGATGAGCGCTCTCAGTGATAAACAACTCCATATATGGCTAAGGCTAAAGCTATGGCTCGCTTCCGTGTACCTGGACCTATTGGCGGTGCCCACGTGGCCTTCCGAGATTGGACGCCCGGAGGGTATTTAGCTATGAGTGGGCTCCCCCCCCCCCCGAGTAGAAGAAGATTGTTCAAGGGTCCTGAATAAACCACTGAAAAAAGAGTCTAGTGTTGCGTCTTCCTTGCTGGCGAGGTTGTGCGTGACAATGTTCCAGTAAAGAAAAGTATTTCCTTATCTCCTTTGAGTATATGCTTACCCTAGGGATCTTATGATAGGAAAAACCGAAAACATTCTTCCTACTTTCTCTTGACTTACCAAGATTCAGGATGAGTTAGGTCTCTGACATGTTCCAAAGGTAGCAATGAGGGTTTTTTTTTTTTCACCTAAGTATCATTCTTGTTATGATTTATATCTACCATAGATACCCTCCCAATGCCCCACATGCTGAGAGATAAGGCTTTGGGGAGGAGATTGGATCATGGAGATGCCATACTCATTGGAGGATCAGTCAAATGATGAGTTTAGACCTAAACGTACTGTTAGGAGTTGGGGCCTTGTTAGAAGGAGCCATTGCTGGGGCTGTAGCCCTGAAGGTGTCCATCCCTCTCCAGCTCCCCCCTTCTCCCTCTTCCTGGCTGCCTACTGCATGCAGCTCTCATCCAGCAGGCCCAACAGCCAAGCTCTTCTGCCTTGAATTCTTGCTCCTTAAGTTGTGAGCGTCTGGTATTTTTCTCTGGAAACAGAATATAACACAGACAAGTATGAAATCACGATGTTTAACATATTTGGTGTGTTTTAAACTGGTGTAAGGACCAGGAATATAGTTCAGCAGCATAAGCAGCTGCTTGGCAAGTGCAAGGTCTTGAGTTTGATCCCTAGAACCACAAAAAATAACAATGATTAATTAATTAACAAAAAGAAATAAACCAGTGCAGTTGTTGTTCTTCTCCTGAAAAGCTCCATTCACTTCAGCAAGTGCATCTTTGGCTGCTGCCCTAGCCTGTGGACATCAACTCCAGCTGCTTCAGCCTTGTAATGTGACTCACATCTGCGACCCTCTGGTGAGCTCCAGGTCTTCAGTCTCCACTGAGGCTGTGTTCTGGGTCTTTCTCGTGGTTTCTAGCTTCCTGACTGAGCAGCTCCTGGGTCCTGCAGCTCTCTAGTGTGCAGAGCCCTCGAGCAGACTTTCCTGCTCTGATCTTGTCAGGTCCACTAGCAGTCACCTGGCACATTTATATATACTTTTCTTTAGTGATCCGCTCCTTGGGACGACCCCAGCAATACAGCACCCGTGCCCCACACATCCTATCCCACAGTACAAAGTGTAACTTTCTTGTTTTCTGACGGGATAAGATCCTTCCGGTTTCTCTTGTCTCCAGACCTAAAAACACTCATTTCCTATAGAAGCTCTATTTTCTCCTCAGGGGAAAAAAATTTTAAAGGCTATAGCTTAGGTGCTTCAGAGAGTGGTCCAAGTATTTTTTTACAGCAACAACTAGGAAATACTTTTTTTAAGAGAAATATATCATGACTTCATGTTGATATTTCCAACCCAAATTTAGAATTATTTTCACTTAATTTTTGTTTTACTTTTATATATATTTTCTCTTATACTACTAATTAATGGTATTAACATAATTACCTATTTGCTCTATTTCCTGAGCAACAATATTAGCATTATTACTAACAATGCTGATAAATGAGAAAATGTTGTATGGAATACGTTTTTCCTTATAGGACATCACTAGGGACATACAATCAAATTATTATCATCAAAGTCACTTGAAATATCTGTGTGGTTCACCCACTAATTAAATTACTTCCACTTTGGTTGCAGTTTTTTAGGAGCTGTTGTTTTGTCCAGAAGTCCAGCACCCATCTCTGCAACTCCATTGTACCTTCATCAAGCTCTGTACAGCTTTCAAATGATGACAACTGTGCCCTCTAGTGGACAACCAGGACGAAGCCTGGTTCCCACCCCGTGGGCAACCGCAGCATTCAAAGAGGCCAGAGGGGCTGCTGACCACCCTACAGCACACGACACAGAGGCGTAACAAAGAATTCTCCAGGCCAAGATAGGCGGGGAAGAGCTGCAGAGAAGCCCTGTTTTGTGTATAATTCTTTTTCTTCTATTTTTGGTCACCCTTTCACTTATCTAATGCAAGCCAAACAAATTACTTCCTTAGATAAAAAGTAAGAATAATACCACAGTCTTTTTAACTTTCAATACTTAATAATCCATCCCAAAGAGCACTTCAAAGCAGGCTATGAACATATTCTTCAATCCTTTTTATGGAAGCACAGGATTTCATTACAGGAATATATCATAGATTATCCAACTGCTCATTCATGGATACCTGCCTTTTTATCTTTTTCTATAGAAAACAATTCCACAATGAAAGGCTATTTGCATATATCCTTTTGTACTCTGCAATGCATATATATATATATATATATATATATATATATATATATATATAGTCAGTTTCAGTTATGGGCACTTGGGTGTTTCAGAAAATATGCTGTCTGTGTAACTTTAGATTGCATTTCTTTTATCTAAGAAATTGTACACTTTATATGTAAGGAGAAAGTAGCATTCCATTATTGCTTTTATTTACTAATTTCTGGCCATTCTTCCATAAGATTATCTATATTTTACATTATTTTAGAAATCATTTTACATTAAAGACATGAATTATTTGGGGTGTAATTTGCAATACTTCTCCCAGCTTCTATTTTTTTTATTTCAGTTTTCTTTCTTCATTAACATATTCATTTTGTTTTTGTACAAATTGATGTTATTTATTCTAAGTTCTTTAATCTTTGTCAAGAAGGTGAATCCAATAAGTTATGAGTGGATTCTGTTTATCGTTTCAAGTGCCATCATGACTTCATTTTTTTTTTAATTTACATCTTGGATTAATAGCTACACAGAACTGGCAATCCAATTCATCCTCTTCTTTAAAGGATTTTTCCATCTATTCTTTCCTGGTGTTCTTTCAAACGAAATTGTAATTAACTGGCATGACTCTTGAAAAAGTTGATCCTATTTTATTAATTTGAACAGTATTAAATTTATAATGAACTTAGGGAAGTGTCCTCATTAGGATATTTGATCTTTCTAG
Organism: Ctenomys sociabilis; assembly: GCA_004027165.1. Taxonomy (NCBI): domain Eukaryota; kingdom Metazoa; phylum Chordata; class Mammalia; order Rodentia; family Ctenomyidae; genus Ctenomys; species Ctenomys sociabilis. The sequence continues at coordinate 5,259 of PVKA01048943.1, forward strand.
CCCGAATGTGGTGTCTTGCCATTTGTGCCAGGGTGATTTTGTACATGTCAGGATGCCACAAAGTTTTCCTCATATAGGATTTGAACAATGCTTACTAAGTTAATCCCTACATTCTCCATTTCTATTCATTCTTTTTCTCTCACAAATAAGATCTTCTATTTTCAGTGTCTTCTAATAGATTATTATGTATAAGTATGACTTGTAATGATTTTGCCCTTAATCATATTACCAAATTTCAGGCGAATTTGAGATGAACTAACATTCACCTACAATGACCACAAAGGCTCCAGAGAAACATCTCTTGATTAGATTTCAGGCCTCCTATTTTTAGCTCGGGTTGATGTGGCCTAAGGAAACATAGATTATCATGAATCAGAAGAGCAAAACAAGTGTCATTAAGAAGGAATTCAATTACAGTCAGAAAAGGAGATAGGCGTGAAATCCTCAGGGGAGGCAATTTTCGGCAGGGATGGAATGCACTGTCTCAGTGGATTTGCGTTTCTGTCAGTGATGTGCACTTGTCAGGAGGTGTGGGTGTGTGCAGTGACACCAGAGTCCATCACCACATGGAGATTGCACCCAAATAATCGGTAAAAAAAAAAAGAATGCCTAGCTACTTTTCTATTTTTTATTTCAAATAAATTATGCACATAATTATTTGTTCTATTATTCATTCTAAATAAATAAATTTCTACATCAAAACACATCAAATTAACAGCTACAGACAGTTAAGAGTCTGGGCCCACTCCCCCAAACCTACTTTTCAGCAGTATTTCTGTTAACTTAGAGATAATATTCCTAGACTTTGTATAGTTTATATAATACATAAATTCTCTCTGACTCTCACACCTCCTCTTGGCAGCCAAGATCCCAAACAGTAGAGACTCAGTACAAAGAACCTTACAAGAACAAAACCTAGCAATCAAATGCAAATGTCAAGTTCTTTTTGTCCAGCATAATGGCCAGGATACATAGTTCAAAATCATATTTCTTAACATCCTCTCTTTCTTTCCCATCAATTTATAATACAAATGAAGACATTTTATCAACTTCTGGGAAAGATCTGGAAAATCTCTTCCCTGCTATCAGGTAATACTTTCCCCACCCCACCCCCATCCCTCTTCCATTTCTACATCACTAAGACAAGGCCCTCCCGGATGGCTGATCACACATTTCCTTTGGAAATGAGGGAAAACAGAGCCACCAAGCCGTAAAGAGAAGGCCAAGGACAACACTGGCCAATATAAAATTAGATATGCACACATGTTTACATATCCAAATTATAATTCCATTAGGCAAATATCTGGCAGTATGATTCTCTCTTTATTGAGCTATAAACTCAGAGAACTTAACTATACCACTTTAAATTATTACAGGTCCTCAAAAGACCAAAATTCCAATAAGATAACAAACAGTATAATGAAATGACTCTCAATGCTAGGAGCAGGGAAAAGACAAACATGGAAATATTTTTAAATGTATTGAGTTTTATAAACAAAATATAATGTGCATAAATGGTAAATCTCTAGAACATATTAGCAAGCAGATAATTTCAGAGCCTATAAGACACTGATATTTGAAAGCTACGTAAAATTCCTATCAATTACATGTTACACAAATAAATAGGAAAAGTAACTCTGACAGGGAATTGAGGAACTCTTCATCACTTGCATATTAAGATTCAGAGCTAGGTAGAGAACTGGCTGCTGAAAATGTTAACTAGATTGCTGATTAAAATATTTCCAACTGAAGTGCATTCTCAGAACTTGGAAGCAGAACTGTAACCTTAGCTTTGTTCTGTCTTGGTCACTTTCTTACTTGCTGGACAAACACCCAACACCCATAACTAATAGAGGAGACATTTATTTTGGTTCATGGTTATAATTAGTAGTCAATTGGCTCCAAGTCAGAACAACGTGATGGAAGGGCCTGAGCAGAAGAAAGCTGCTCAAGTCAGGGTATCCTAGAAGGAGTGAGAGAAGGGGGCTGGGGAAATGGCTCAGTGGAATAAGTGCTTCTCTGGTGAGTGCAAGGGCCTGAGTTCAATTGCTGGTTTCACCAAAAAAAATTAAAATAAAATAAAATAAAGGAGCAAGAGAAAAAAGCATCCAGGAGCAGAGACACTCATCCAGGTCTTGTGCCCAGGGACTCACCTCCTCCAACCAAACCCTGCCTCCCAATACCAAGCTAGCTGTACCACTTTCTTGGTCCAACCCTCTTCCAAAAGCCCTATCTATAAACACATGAGTCCTTTTTTCCCCAAATTTTTCATCTCTGCTTTTTGGTCATGCTTTTCACGGTAGATAAGTGTCTAAAAGCTACCAGTAGTGCCTATGACATCACCTTAGCACTGGACTGCCTTGAAATTTCTTCCTCCAGATTAATAGATTCTCCCATAAAGTCTCAGGGCATTAGCAAAATGTAGACAAATTTTCAATTGTCTACAATTGTCAGTGAAGTCCTTGTTCTAAACTGAAATGAAGTCCTTGTCCTAAACTGAAACCCCCTGAGCCTCACCTTTCCTGACTGCATTCCTATCCATCTTCTGTTCTTCTGAGACCAGACCAGAATCTCCGATCAACCTTGACTTACAGTGTTCTAGGGCTTCCCCAGTCAGCATCTCCAAACCATTCCAAGGTCCTTTGCAAACCAAATCCAAAGGCTTCTGAAAAACACTGTCAATTGGTCACAGTAACAATTCCAGTTTTAGTACCAAATTTTATCTCCATCAATTTTATCACTGAGACAAATCCCAACACCCACAACTTAAAGGAAGCAAGGTTTGTTTTGGCTCATGGTTACAGCTCATGGCTCCAAATCAGAACAGTATCAAGGAAGGGTCTGAGCAGAGGAAAACCATTCACATGACAGCCAAGAAGCAGACACTGAAGAGAGGAGCAAGACAGAGATGTACCTTTCCAGGCCACACCCCTAGAGACCTACCCCTCTAAGCAGGCCCACCTCCTAACAGCAAGTCAGCTGTAGCACCTCCATAGTCCAACCCTCCTGAAAAAGCCCCACCTATTCTGAAAGTTACAATAGATGGTGTGATAGAGAAAGAAACTGTACAAAGGGGAGGAGCAACTGGGATGAGGGAGGGGAGAAAAGAAATATATGTGCATACACACAGGATAGCTTGGATGCTTATACTGTTGATTTCTGGTGGTCTATTGAAAGAAGTTAATGCTTACATTTTTTCTCTCCTTTTTAATTTTTTATAATTTTTGACAAATTCTGCATGTTCATATCTGGTGATCTGAAAATATGCAATGTAACAACCATTGTTGAATTCCTACCATTTTGCTTACTGAAATTCTGGGGGCCAGGTAGATGGCTCAGTGGGATAAGCACTTCCCTGGCAAGCGCAAGGGCCTGAGTTCAATCCCTGATTCTTACAAAAATAAATAAATAAATAAATTCTGTATAGATAGATAGATAGATATAGATATAGATATAGATATAGATATAGATATAGATATAGATATAGATATAGATATAGATATATATCCACCTATGACCACATAACAACTTTTGGGAAAACATTCTTCAATATAAACCATAACAATCTCTGTCAACTTTTTCTGAAAAAATTAATATAAACATATATAAGTCATGCTTCTCAAAATTCTGCTTGACTCAAAGATAAGAGATATTTCTAATTTACTAGGTGATGTAATCACAATACAAACTATTCTTCATCAATTGAAATAAGCAATTTTCTAAAACTTAAAAGTAAAATAAAAATTTGAAACATAGGGACAAAACTCTCTATAGCAACAAAAAAAAAGAAGATATAGGTTAACAACTCCAAAAAAAACCAAAGAAGTTTTGCATGAACAAAAGTGTTGAGGGGCCAGGGAGATAGCTCAGTGGAATAAGTGCTTTCCTGGCAAACACAAAATCCTGAGTTTGATTCCTGGTACCACCAAAACAACAAAAAAAGTAAAGTCTTGAGAGTAATAACACAAAATATATAAAATAGCTAATATGTTTGTTCACTTACATTAACGAAGTTAATATCCAGATCAAAAGGGTTGAAATAATACCACGAGTAACCTGACAAATACCACCTATGCTGGCTAGTTCAATTTCATGTGCTGGACTTTAAGGAGGACACTGACAAACAATAGCGTGAGAATAAGTAAATAAGAATAGGAAGATGGATGAAAACTGTTTTTCCTGAATTGCTAGTTAGCGTGAACTAAGTGAACCACCTGTAGAAGCCATAATTTAATAGCTGAAGGGCTGACCCATGTGAGGAGGGAAATGCAATATATGCCATCTAAAAAGAAGGGGCAGGGTCACTACAATGAAGTTGCATAAAAGCTGTGCTTATTAGACATGGCCTTATTCTTACTCAGCCTTTTATTATGCTACCTTTACGTATAGAGAACAAAAAGCTATATACTTTAATTTTCAGGACAACTCAGCTTTTTTAATGTCTCTTTTGTTCATTGAAAGGGTGACAGAAATGTTTCATCTTAGTATATCACTGCCAGAATATTTATTATTGCAAACCCTAGTTGCATAAAAGCTACCTATTGGCCAAACTGCCTGGCAAAGGTGAGACAGAAGAATTTTATTATTTACACCAGTGTTTCTGGACCAGCACTGCAGTGCCATCTCCCTAGGAGGTATTTGGAAGCTTGCTGCTGCAGCTGGGGGATTGTGCAGTCACCTAGTAAGTGATAATACACATCCTGCAGAGCTCATCGGGCTATCCTCATAGCACAGAGAGACAGTCCTGCCAATGTTCTGGCAGTAGCTATCCTGAGAAACCCTGACTGAGACCATGATTGTGTTTTGGCACACTTTGACTGATGGGATTTACACAAGTGAAGGTGTGAAATTGGAGCCGCATAGGGCTGCAGCATTGTTTTTCTGAAGAAGTAGAAGTTTCCTGCCTTGACTTCCATCCCATAAACTCATGGGCCAAATTCTTACTTATTCCAGTGGCATAACCATTACTACACTGCCAAGTTGGAGACACACACTGCCTGTCCTGTGGTCTTTACAGCAACTTGTGCTCCACTCCTCACTGTACCCGTCACCTAGATGATTGGCTTTGCCACGTCTTAGGCATTGTGGCTCTGAGCTCTGTCTGCCACACTTAGCTAACGTGCTTCTCTTCTCAGTTGTAACCACAACTCGATGAGTCAACTCTGGTACTACATTTGCAGGTGGCTCTTGGCATGCAGGTCCCAGACAATTGACTGAGAATCAGTGACACACATGCCATCCAGTTTGGGGCTTACCAACTTACAGGTAATTTTCGCAGCTCACTTTTTTCACATGAAATAGCTTCCTTTAATATTTATACCAGCCGGGCGTGGTGGCGCAGGCCTGTAATCCCAGCACTTGGGAGGCTGAGGCAGGAGGATTGTTGTGAGTTCGAGACCAGCCTGAGCTACAAAGTGAGCTTAAGGCCAGCCTGAGCTGCATAGTGAGACCCTGTCTCAAAAAGACAAAAAAAAAAAAAAAGTTTATATCAAAATGAGCATAGAAGTTCTAAGAAGAATAATTTTTCAGGAGTGTTCAGATGAACGCTATTTGTCTCATCTGCATCTTTTTCCAAATGAATACTCTCTCATGAGTAACGCTGCCTGCAGTTGCCTGGCTCTCACTTCTATGTCTTCCTCCACTTGCCACAGTGAAAATGACTTGATTGTCCTAAGGTAATCATCGAACTCTTTTTGGTGACATGATTTGTGCGATTCTATGAGTTTACTTGTTTGTATGCTAGAGCATTTTGTTTATTCTCACTAAATACAAAGAGAAGAAATTAAAGAAAAGTACAGGAGCCAATGGACACAATTGTTCATTAAAGAACTTCCTAGCTTACACTCTGAGCCATGGAATTAGGGCTGTGCAATAAGCTGAAAATTTTAGATTTTAAAGAATTTTGCAATAAGAATGGTGAAGTGTGGACTAACCCCTTGGCCATGTACATACAGAAATATATAAACTATTGAGGTAAATAGCAGCTCATGTCAATACTGCAAATATATCTCCCAAAGTTCATTGGCCAACTGAGGTCCATGGGCCAATCAGCCTACCACACATTTTTGCATGGCCCAGGAACTAAGAACGGTATTTATATTGCTGAATGGTTTAAATGAAAATAAAATAATAATATTTCATGAGACATAAAAAGTTACCTAAAATTCAAGTTTCTTTTTTTTGTCAATATTTTGATGGTTATTGAAACACCATCATGCCTATTTTTCATGCACTGTGTGGTTGTTTCTACACTCAATAGCTGGTGACTAGATGGGATTGGATGACATCCAAATCCTCAGTTACTAACTATAATGGTTGATACACTGTGTCAACTTGAGAAGCACCGGGGTTTAACTAAGTGACTGGGCAGGGTGCCAGGGTCCTCATTTTGTAAACGTCCTGAGCCTGAGAAAGAGGAGGACAGGAGATGATGTGTCCTGCTAAACCTACCCCAGGGCAGGTAGCCTGCCTACACTGTAACAGAGGTAAGTAGCTTATTCTCCCCCTTTTTACTCTTCTTGCTTTTACTGTTCTCTCTACCATGAGTTGTTGTCCCTGCCTTGGAGCCAAATGATTATGGACTGAAAATCCTACAAACTGTGAGCATTAGGTATTTTGTCTCAACAACAGAGAAAAGTAATGAAGATGCTTACTGTATGGCCTTTTAAAGACAAACTAAGGGGTGAGACCATCAGAAAAGTTTCCATCACAGATAGGAACTCAAAGTGAAGCCTTTGTTAGAGCAATAGTGGGAGCCTTCGGACAGAGGTCTAATATCTAGGATATATGAACAACAAAAAAGAATTAAGACATTCAAAAATAAAAGACCTAATAAAAAATGCTAATTAAAATGAGTAGACATTTCTCAGAAGTACAAATAGCTAATAAGTGCATGAAAAAGTTATCATGGCCATTTGATAAATGCAAATCAAAGAAACACTCAGACTCCACCTAGTAAAATTGATTATTATCAAAACGTCAAAAACACAAGTACAGGATTGGTGAGAGAGCTCAGCACACTAAGCGCATGCTTGGGCAAGCACAGAGACCTGGGTTCGATCCCCAGCACCACATGCTGCCCTAGCCCCACCCCTGGGTGAGCTGAACTGGCCACCAAGTCTGGGCATGGTGGTGCATGCCTATAATCCCAGAGCTAGGGACACTGAAAACAGGAGGATCACTCCAAGTCTGACCTGTGTAATGAGACCCTCTACCAAATATATTTTTTAAAAAGTACTGGCAAAGTTTGGAGGGAAAGGGAACTCTCCTACCTTGCTGGGGGGAATGTAAGCTACTATAACCACTATTGAAAGCAGTGTGGAAAGTCCTCACAACACTAAATGTACAAGTTGCATTTGACTCAGTTCTCCCCCTTCCAGGTATGTCCCTGAAAAAGTTAGACATCTTATTACAGTAATAGGTACATACCCATGTTTTAGCAGCATGAATCATAGTAGCTACATCTTGGAAACAACCAATGGTCATGAACAGATACATGGATAAAGAATAATTGGTACTTATGCTCAGGAACTGCTACTCTGCCATCTGCAGGATAGACTGGAGTCATTTGTAGGAAAACAGATGCATCTTGAAACCATAATGTTAAGTGAAGTAAACCAGATGTGCAGGCTCAAATGTCACAGTTTCTTTAATACGACCAACATATAATTAATTTAAAGAATAAAATCCAAAAAAGATATTAAGAAACAGGGATTAGACTCTGTGGAAGAGGAAGGAGCCTTGGGAAAGGAGACGGAGGAATATGGGATAAACATGATAAATACGTGACATATGTGTGTCCATCTCCCAAACTGAATGTTACCACTAAGTGTAACAAACACATGCTAATAAGAAAGTTTAAAGCAGTACCACAGCAAACAAAAGCCTGGACCTGTGTTTCATTCCTGATCGTATGGAAAACAGCTCAGTCTACTCAGGTTAGTCTACTCAACTGTGAAAAACAAGAGGCAGTATTTCATTCATCCTTTTTAAAATAAGCTAACTATCTGAAGGATAATGTACATAACTCACCACAGGTGTGCACCGGCAGGAGCATTCACAGCACAGGACACAGCTGTGGTGTTATGGTTTGTGTCTAGATGCTCCCCTAAAGCCTCATGAGATCAAAGTTTTTGTTTTTGGAGGTGGCTGAATTTAAAATCGGATTGGCACTGCCCCACAGTTGAGGGGCAAAAAGAGTCTCTCTCTCTCTCTCTCCCTCTCTCTCTCTCTCTCTCTCTCCCTCTCTCTCTCTCCCTCTCTCCACCT
>PVKA01048944.1:0-13522 GCA_004027165.1 Ctenomys sociabilis
ATTGTGCATTATGAGAAGGATGAGGTGCGATGCAGCACTTATGTGCACGTGTTCATTTACATGATTCTAATTATGTTCAGGAACTTTGTTCTTATAAACATTCTTACAAAATATACCTTTCCTCTGATAATGCACTATGAATTAATTGTATAATCATGTATTTTTTGTACAAAATCCCACATGTTTTGAAAACATTTACTTGTACATGTATAGGTAAGTGGTTTAGCCCAGCTTAAATGATCATATATATTTACATTCAATTCTTGTCACACAAATAAACCAATATATGTGGTATTTTCTACAATATAAGATCTGGAAAATACAAGAAATAGAATGGAGTAAAATGAAGGAAGTACATGTGTTTATATGATTCCAATAAAGATGAAATCCTAGATTGACTTTTAAATAAAAGATAAACTCCTGAACTGATGAAATGCAACATAGGTATGAAAAAATTTAGACACATTTTAAAATTTATAATGTGTAGAGTTTAGTACCAATTCATGTGTGTGTGTGTGTGTGTGTGTGTGTGTGTGTGTGTTGAGGGCCTGCTTTTCATCTGCAGGTTATACAAAATAGGATTTTTGCATTGGGACTTTGGCTTGTCAGCAATGGCATCATAGACAAAAGTTTCCTGATTTTGGCTTTTTGTTCTTAATGTTACATTGAGCGTATTCTGTGCTTCAACCATTTTAGTTTTTCTCAGCTGAATGCCAACATAAACTATTGTTTGGCTATTCTTACTTTTAATAATTTCTGTATGATATTTTTGCTTCAATTCCTTCTTTTCAAAAATACTTTCTTCTGATGCAGTTTCAAAAGTGGAATTATTGAGATAAAATCCATGAATTTTACTATGATGTATGATGTCCACTGCTCTATAACTTTCCAAAAAGAATGTGTCTAGGAACATTGCTGACATTTAATGTAATAAATGTTATGAACCATACTAGTACTTGGCTACTATAAATTTAAAACTAATGCAAAACATATAAATTATCTCACTTTTAAACCATCTTAATCATGTAAATCCTAACATTTTTTCCTAAGCATTTTATATAGGATAAGACTAGCAAAAGGCAGTTCTATATTTCTGAATATCAAATATATACGAGAAATACTGAACATGAGACAACTCTACAACAATGTTAAAAGAAGAGAGAGGATAAAATGGCTGTATTATAAGGATATAAGTCACAAAAATTATATTTTCAAGGAATTCTAATTTTTTAAAAAAATCATTTTTAAGTAACTCACTGCACAACATTGACAATTGCTTGAAAATAACATGCTATTTAATTGACTCAATTTACGGAAAAATAAATTTTTTCTATAATATTGCTTATATATGCCTTAGAGACACGAAGTTATTATCTTCTTTTAGCAATGACTAAACGAAGTCATTTAGCAGATTGACTGCTAAAACGAATTGATTTTGACAGGTAGTCCTGTCCTAATCTTACAAATACAATAAAGCAATCATGTGAAGAAAGCTACTTAAACCAATGTATGTGAAATATAAACTTTATTCAGAGGAAAAGTATAAATAAATCAAAATAACTTTAATCTATATAATCTAAATATAAAAAAATTAACAGGCTTTCCTAATCTATATTTCTACTGATGTGTCATTTCCCAGATTGAAACAGATTTATTCACATTGATGACAATCAAGTATGTTATCTATTTAATGTTATTCTCTTTAAAACATAGTGGAACATTCTATACTTGAAAAGATAAAGAAATTATATATCTTAGCTTACCTGGAAGAATAAGGCAAGCATTTAGAAAAATATGAAGACTTTTGCAAAAAATATAAAGTGGTGAAATTCTGTAGAAATTAATGGAACTGATTATGTACTATATAAAATTTTAATGTACACCAAATAAAACTTTATACATAAATAAAAATGAGACTGATTGATGAATACAGGTATGAGTAAGATACATTTTAAGGGTGAAAAATAGAACAAAGCAATGCTTCTCATGAATCCTAATCCCCAGTGAAAGCAAAAATAGATTATGGCAAGAACTAGCTAATAATTAGGATGTGCAAATTATTTGTGGCAATTTGTAAAGGCTTCTAAATTGAAAATACATGGAAATCAGAAAATGTAGTGATTATGTACATGAGGTAGACTACATATTTCATGCTTATCTTTATATTTTATTATAACTATGTTTTTTTAGAGATCAAAAATTTCCCAGGAAATTATTTATATTAGAATTTTAATAGTATTATTTTTTTAAAGTTCAACACTACTAATTAAGCAAAGTGGTCTGTATGTAGTTATTAATGAAAAACTCAACATTTTCTTCCCCAACAAGTAATTTAAACTATCTTTTGGAAAAAAAGGAGACAAGAGTTATTTTCAGTTTTGGATTTCAAATAATTTATTTCCTTTTGATGTCATTTTGACTTTTCCCACAGACCAAGGTACATGAATTATTGTTTCAATTACTACACCAGTGAAATTCAACATGTTTTTGATCCCAATATGAGACATATGAGGAGTTCCATTGTGCTTTATTGAGTTATCTTCTCTCCATCACAAAACTGTTATAAACAAAAACATATCTTTTAGTCTTTAAAATGTTATTTAAACTTTATCTTTATAATATGAAACATTATGTAACTGTAAAATACTATAAGTAAAAATAAAAGATATAAAATATTTTTGCATTGTCTTATCGCATATTTATAAATTAAGTTTTAGTTTAAAGTTTTTTTTCATTCATGTATTTGGTTGTTGCTGGCTCAATAGTTCAGGGGTCTAAAGTGTGCCTGTTTACGCAAACTTAGGCAAAGCTCAGGGACCGAGGCTCAATCTCCAGCACCACATGCTGTGCCAGCCCTGCCCAAGATGAGCAGGCTACCATAAAATAAAATAAAATAAAATAATATATATATATATATATATATATATATATATATATGTATATGTATATGTGTGTGTGTGTGTGTGTGTGTGTATTGTGTGTGTATGTACTAAAAGATTATAAGCTACTTGCATGTGAATAGACATATACTATGTTTGGTTGTTATAGGGTCTCACTACACAGCTCAAACTCATAGTGATCCTCCTGTTTTCAGCCTCCCTAGGACTGACATTTACACCTGGACCTGTGGCCAGCTCAGCCCACCCTGCGGGCAGAGCTAGTGTGGCATGTAGTACCAGGGATCAAACTGCAGTCCCGAGGCTTGCCTAAGCTTGTCTAAGCTTGTCTAAACAGGCACTTTAGTTTGCTGAGCTATCTTGTTGTCTCCCTAAAGTTTTATTTTTAAGAGGTTTAACTTTGTATAGCGGTAAGACAAGAAGTTATTTATTTTGACTATTTGATAAAAGCTACTTAAATTTTGTGAAATCAATTAACATTTAAAATATACCACTGAAGTTTTCTATTTTCCTTTTAATTTGTATCACTGTTTCACTACTATTTCTTCTCATTTTAATTTTTAGCACATTAGAAAAAGCAAACCAAAAAATCACATGGCCTAAAAATCATAAGACCTAATGACTCATTTATTTGTTTATCAAACCTACAAAACTGCATAATAAACATTATTGATTCCTATAGTACATTAGACTGTACCACACAAAACTGAACCCTAAAATATATTATGAACTTTACTAAGTAATAAATCATCCACATTGGTTTATTGATTGTCACAACTGAAACATACTAGAGAAAAAATGGTGAAAACAATCACTGAAGATAAAGGAGTTACATGGGTATTTTATGTGCTATTGGCCTAATTTTCATTAAACTGAAACTTCTCTAAGTTGTTCCTAATGTTTAAAAAAGTCAGTGTCCTTTTTTTTTTTAATTCACTTTTGTCAATTAGAATGTGAATCATGTAGTAGGGAAAAACTATGTCTAAGTAAGTGATATATTATAATTTTCTTAAGAATGAAGAATTACAATAAATTGATTATTAAACTCAATATTTCATGTAAAATCTTAATTGAAAATTCATTCATTAATACATGGTTTCATTTACCAAAACTATCCATATTAAAATGAAAAATGCTTTTATCCAATAGCATTTTCATTGGACATAGAAAAACAAACAGAAGATAAAGAATTTAAAATATTAATATTTTTCTATAAATTTACAAATGATGTGCACTATAGGAATATAATTTCAATAGAAATATGGGTCAGGAAACAAAACAAAATGAATGTTTAAATATAGTATTCATTTCTTCTGTTTAATATCAAGTTTTGGACCAGGGATACAGCTCAGTGGCATAAGTGTCTACTTGGCAAGCACAAGGTCCTGAGTTAAATTTCTAGTACTGCAAGTAAATAAATAAGTAAATAAACACTAAGTCCTACTCAGCTATTACTCAGGAATTCCATGAAGGTGAACTATACTGCATCAGGTCATGGAGAAATAGTAAACATCATCTAGACAGAGACTGGGCCAAGTCCTAGAAATCAACAAAGATACCAGAGGGAAGAATGTTGCCTATGTAACCTCATAATTTATTTTCAATCTATTAGGAAGTACAACACATTCAGAAATGTGCGTGTTATTTTGTGATTCCTCCATTTGTATCACACGAGCTTACATCATCCATGACAATGAAATGAAATGGAAGAGATAGAAAGGGAAATATTCCTCTGTCAAAGGTGTAGCCTTCCTGCATACTATGTTCACTCTGCATTTTTAGTATGTTTGAACTGTTACAAAAAAGGAAATATATAACAGTAATATTTGTATTTAATAAGGTCCCTAATATCATCATATGATATGGTTGAATGCCATCATAAATCAAAACAGTTTCAGATTTTCACTGTCAATATTTATTATGAGTAATATTTTAATCAGCAGGGCTGGAAATTCAGCTAATCATTTTTGTTACGAGAAAACTTTAGGATCCTTTTTATCTCATTTTAAATCAGTAAAATACATTTCAATCGAGCCTAGTTAATAGTGACCTACTTTAAGTAAAATTTTAGTCTGTCACTGGCTATTTATTCATTTATTTGTTTATTTATGTATTTTATTGTATTTTATGTGTTTTTTAAGACAGGACCTCACTACGTAGCCCAGACTGACTTTAAATGATCCTACTGCCTTAGCATCCAGAATGCTGTAATCACATGTATATGCCACGATGCACAGCAATTTATACATGTTTTTGAAACAGAGTTTCAATATGCATTTCAGGATGGCCTTAAATTCAGGATATTGATCAGGCATTTCTGAACTATCACATCTGTCTTGATTTCTCATTTATTATGGCTTACTATATTTCTCTCTTTGAGTCATCATCATTCTTGAAGATATTTCAAGGTTATTACTAGAAATGTAATAGGGGATTATGCTGTAGAAAGTTCATGTTGGTTAGTCTGTGGTTCTTAAGAGATCACATGCACTAACATTGTTATATAGGGCAAGTAGACAGATTTTCACAATGCTGTTATATTTTCAGTCATAGTTTCTGAAAGTACTTTGCACTGTTGAATACACAGAGTGAATATCCCTTCTGTTAAAACATAGATGCTCACCTACTTATCTTTCCCTTTTTACTACCGTGCTAACACTTTTTTCCAAAAATTTGCTATGTGCAGTTTTAAAGTAAAATGCACATTTCAAATGTTTTCATGTCTATACTTTATTCAGATAAAATAATTATTATTTTAGCAGCATTTTAGAAACAGAACATCATTCTTTTCTGAATTTGAAATCGTGAAGGATGAACTATAAATTAGCATGCTATTTGTAAATCAAGACCAGTGTTGCAACTCTTACAAATGGAAGAATAACACAAGGGTGATTATTGAACAATAAAATGTGTGCTAGAAGACGAATAGTTTTTGAAGTTCTCTTTTCACAAATGACCTTAAATCCCCAAATAAATACTCATTGTTGTGTTTTAACATAATTTTTTTATTATTGTTCTCAGCCTTATTACTTCCTTTCTCCTTAGAATTACTCTTCTTGGGTTGGGGAGATAAGTTGGCAGTCTAAGTGCTTTCCTGGCAAGTGCAAGGACCTGGGTTTGATACCAAGTACAGCTGCCATGCCATCCTGGGACCTCAGGCACACTGTGCTGGCCACTAAAACTGGGCACGGTGTTGCACGCCTGTGATCCCAGCACTGAGGAGGCTGAGATAGAAGGATCACTATGAGTGTGAGCTGCACAGTGAGACACTCTATGAAATAAATACATAAAATATCATAAAAACATTTTAATTCCTCCTCTTCTAATTTTCAAACCAGTTTCACATCTGTAGACTAGAACATATAGAAAAGGCATGTCCCGATGTGACAAAAGAAGACAATGCCATTTCCTCAATTGCCCTATATCTTAGTCAGTCTCAGATTGTCCTACTGAGAAGTGATTTCTACTTTACACTTAACTTTATCTGAATTGTAAATAAATCTAGATAAATCTTTCAACTGTTTTCTCTTGACATATACAGAAATTATGCATATTTGATGCACTAATTATTGAGAGCAAACACAGTTTCATTCGATACAAACAATATAAAATTTGAAAACAAAGCCAAAACTACGCTCAGAGGGTTTGTTAGATTTTCTCTCTTGCTGAACTGTGTAAGTGATCTTTATTTCTAAATATACAGCTGAAAAATTTGTGATTCATCATTATTTATTTAAATATTTCACATTATAGTTTATTTGATTGTCCTTTTCTACCTAAAAGTAATACTGAGGCCTAAGGTGTCAGTCTTATATAAATCTTATATAAATAAAGCCCAATTGTGTAATCATTACAGAATTTGTTTGCACTGTTTTTAGGATCATAGGAAGTTCTCCTTTGTTTCCATTTTGATCTTCATTGTGTTTTTACCAAACTGACATTGAAAATGTGCCCTTCATGCCATAAACTAATGCTGCTTGGAAGTGGAGTCTTTGGTCAAAACTGGGATTAGACGAGCCGTGGGGACTGGCTTATGTCTTCATAGAAAGCAGAAGCATAGCTTACATTAGTCAGCTGGCTCTCCCGTCCCCTGATCCACCCCCAGTTCCCTGAGCACACGGTGCAGCCCCTCTGCATCCCTGAAATCCTTGCTACATGTGGCTCATTGAATTTTCATCACCAGATTTGTAGATTAAACATTCATTTGTTGTTAATTTTTCAGTCTGCACTAATCATTTATAGCAACTCAAAACAGACCACAATAATCTCTTCTACTTCCTTTTTGCCACAAATGTGGAGTAAGTCTAAATTTAAAATATATTAAAACTTTTGTTTTATACATCTTCATCCATAAATCCATTAAATCTCAGGATCCTAAATTCCAATATCTTCAACAGAGAACAAAAACAGCACAAAATAATATTTTCAAAGGAAATAGAATGTTATGAGATAAAATTTTAGTTTTCTTTAGTGGAGGCTATGATAATCTTAATAAATGTGACGGGGGATGGGGAGATGGCTCAGTAGAATAAGCACTTGCTTGGCAAATAAATGTGACTACTGGATCTAACAGTATTTTTTCAGGTATCTTTGAACTCAGTTAAAAGAAAATTTTAGGCCCCTGAACAATTTTCCTTTGATACTTTTCAGTAATGGTTGTAATCAGGGCACGTTGTCACCCAGGGGCCATTTGGGAAGGTTTAAAGAAATTTGTTGTTGTCACAATTGAGAATGGGACTAATAGTGTACAGTTGTTATAGTCTAGAGAGCTTATCTAACCTTCCACAAAGCCTGCAAAAATAATACTATGACCCAAAATATGAATAGCTTTCAGTTTGAGAAACTCTGGTTTATAGATAAGAAAATCTTAGCTATAAAAATAATAGTGTTATTTAAGATATCTTGGTTAAAATACAGATCTCCGTATCTCTCTTAGTCTAAATTTAAATGTGGTACTGGAATGCAGGATGCATAATTTAATAAAAATCCCATTTATTTCTTATCTAGGCAATGGTTTTGAAAAGTAGAGACACATTGAGAGAAAAAGAGAGAGAGAAAGAGAGAGAGAAAGAGAGAGAGATGACAATTATTAACTTGACTTGAATGGAGACTGATAAATTGAACAAATCAGTGTATCTCTAAGCTTTGTGTAACCTACTTACAAAAGTGGAGGTATAGTCCTTCATGTAGATATTCCTTTCCCCTTGGGAAAAGGGGAGATGAAATATTTACTAAATATTTGTACTCTAAGATTTACTTCTAAACTGAATCATTTTATTTATGTACAGTTATATGAAGTTGATATTTTAGCGGGGAGAACAGAGGAACAGTGACACTATGGGGCACAACCATGGTGAAACATAGTGCGGTGAGGTGTCCAGAAAAGTCACCTAGAGTGAGGCTAGAAACCAAGGACCAAGCACATGTCTGGTGCAGAAGCATCAAGCTGCTTCTTAGGGGAACAGAGGGACTGACACTGAGTAGGAATCTCTGTTTATCTAGTGTGACTGAGACACACAGCCTAGACACCACCCAAAGGCAATATTTTCCACAGTATCTCTAGTTTCCCAAGGGTAGAAGGCACTCCATCCAATTTCCTCACCCAGGGAAGTTGGGTCCTTAGTATGATGTAGAGCAGGGAATCTTCTTTTCTTAATACTGAGGCAAAATGCTGAACACCCACAGTTAAAGGGAGCTAAGGTTATTTAGCTCACAGTCTTAGAGGTTTCAGCCCCTAACTGGCAGGGTGGCATGGCAGAGGAGAAGCAGCTAATGGTGGGCAGAAGGAAGTGAAGCAATAAGGGATGGCCACAGCTCATCCTATGTCTTATATCTTATCCAGGCTACTTAGGGCAGATGGCACCCACTCCTTTAATCCTGGAGCCCTTATCACTAGCACTGCACCATGAATCAATTCCACCTTCACACAAGGGCGATGAAGCCATCTCTAAAAAGCTCCACATGAAGCCTCGGGGATAGCAAAACACAAGATATAATAGAAGGGGTGGATGATGGAGGACAACTCATCAGTGATTCTCTGGTTACAGTAAGGGTTAGATATTTCCATTGATTTGCAACATAGGGATATTGCCCTGTTGGTTTTGAAACCTTGATATTTCATAATCATTGGACATCAGTACCTTTATAGGTGTCTTGCCACCACTAACAGTGAGTTAAATAATGGCCCTCATTTTCAGCACAATGCGGGTACCACATGCAAAGACATCTTGGGCTGATTTTACTTAGATGTACAATATTATAAAGAATGACAGAAAAAAGAATAACAACAATAACTGAAAGCAACAAAAATCAAGTCTATTTGATATGTTGAGGTGTTATGGTTTGTATCTAGTTGTATCCCAAAGCCTCACCCAGTTATGGAGCAGACTTCTAGACTTTCTAATTAATTGACGAACCAGTGCTGGGATTATGAGTGTGAGTGCTGCTGGATTATGGGTATGAGTGCCACATCCCAGCCTGGGGGGTATAGACTGAATGCAACATATGTGAGACAAACTTGCTCTCTGCTGCTATTGTTGCCCCTACTCTCATTTGCTTTTGCTGTTTTACAGTTTTTTGCTGCCACTCTGCTATATGTCAGTCTTCCTTCTGCTATGTGCCACTTGGATTGGAGCCAGATGATTATGGATTGGAACCTCCACTAACTATAAGCTAAATAAATGTTCCTTCCTTAATTTTGGGTATTGGGTATTTTGTCCTAACAATGAGATAAAAGTAACCAAAACAGAACTTGGTACCAGAAAAATGGGCTCTTTGCTGTGTCTAAATCTGACCATGTGGATTACAAGCCTTTGGGAATGGTTAATCGGAAGAGGTAGGAAGTGTTTGGAGATGTAGCCTATAAGAGACATGCTGGAACAGCTTCAGCTGTTCTGTATGGGAGATTCTTGTCAGAGCTCAGAAGACCCGAAAGTCTTCTTAATAGAAAGCCTGCCTGTAAAGGCCAGACTGGGGATGTTTCTTCTGAGAAGAAGGACTGCATTTGTTGTTGGATTCCAGATGATGTGTGTTTGGCGTGGCAGAAAAGTTTGTCTGCATTTTGATTGTGTCCAGAGGCTTTGCCTGAGACAGAGATTAAGCATGGCCAGATGATTACTCTGACAAGGAAATTTCAAGGCCATCAAATGTTGAAGCAGTGCATTGGCTATTGTTGCAAGCTTTTAGTCAGCTTTATATTGAGAATCAAGAGCAAGGAACCCAGCAGGATGATTTAAAAATGTTATGAGTTTGACAAGAAAGGAAGTGCCAGTAAAGCTGTGGAATCCAAAGACAGCGCTGAGAACTCCATTTCTGGGAAGGAATGAGAGCGTAGAAAAGATGTCCCGAGGAAACCACAGGAATCAGAAGCCTCAGAACTGCAAGGGTGAGAAACTTTAGAAAAGCACAGAGTTCCATATTCTAGAATGGCAGTGCTGACCACACCAGGTCCAAGAATGGCATTGGCATAGAGAATTTGTTCCTTGGAATCAGGGTCAGAGTGGCTTGGAGATCCTGGCACTTGACCCTGATAGCCAAGAGAGAAGGCAGGCAGGCTACTGCTCCAACTGGCAGCAGAACTTGGCATCATCCACATGCTGTAGGTTTAGTGCAGGCAAAAATGAAAGAGCTGTTAGTTTAAGAAGGCTTCCACCTAGATTTCAGAGGGCTAGGAGGCCAGGCAGTGTGCCCCTGAGAGGGCAGTGTGTGAAGCAGAGAGGAAGTTTGGAAAAGCCAAGAGTCTGAACCATCTAAGCGAAACTGCGAGGGAGCAAAGCAAACCTAAGAGGGAAGTCATAGGAGCTAATACCAACAAGGTCATAGAGGTGGGACCACATGGGGCTCATAATTTGCCACAGATTGCTTTGGGTGTTCCATATGGAACACAGGACTTAATGTTCTGCATTTTGGACTTCTGTTGGTCTCCTGCCATGTGTACCTTCTGGAAT
Source organism: Ctenomys sociabilis (assembly GCA_004027165.1). Taxonomy (NCBI): domain Eukaryota; kingdom Metazoa; phylum Chordata; class Mammalia; order Rodentia; family Ctenomyidae; genus Ctenomys; species Ctenomys sociabilis. The sequence goes on from PVKA01048944.1 coordinate 10,844, forward strand.
GATAATGTTTATCTTCTGCCATCGAATGTTGGAAGTGTTTAACTTTTCATTTGTATAGGACCTCATAGCTAAGATTTTGCCCTTTGTCTTGGAGGAGTTTGGAACTTGGACTTTTCAGCAATATGAAACTGTTAGTACATTGGCAACTCTTAGAGGTGGACTAAAATAACTTTTACACAAAGGAATGCACATTAGTCTTAGGGGCTCCAGAGGCAGAATGTTACGGCTTGTGTCTAGTTGCCCTCCCAAAGTCTGTTGCAGTTATGATGCAGACTTCTAGTTTGTTATTAACTCATGATCCAGCTCTGGGATTATGAGTGTGAGTGCTGCATCCTGGCCTGAATGCAACATATGCGGGACAGATTTTCTCTCTACTGCTATTGTTGCCCTTCCTCCTCTCATTCGCTCTTTCATTTTGCTGTTTTCATCTGTCATGAATGGCTGTCCTCTTCCCCATGCCACTCTGTCTTGGAGCCAGCTGAGTATGGACCGAAACCTCCATTAACTATGAGCTAAATAAAACTTTTCTTCCTTAATTTTGGGTATCAGGTATTTTGTCTAAGCAACAAGAGAAAAGTAACCAAGACATGAGGGAAAGAAAGCTTCTGTCTGAGAGATAGAGGGTACCTGAGTGGGTTGCCAAGAACCCTGCCTATCCTAGGGATTTCATGGAGAAAACCATGAGGTGAGACAGGTGCAAGCTGGGGTCAAATAGTTAATGACAAGGAGGGCATGAGGTAAGACAAAATGATGGTGAGCCAATAGGATGGCAAATATAATTGCTTAGGTATAATTCATTAACTTGGGGTCAAATGGGGAAGCAAGGCATGTAGCAAGGAAACTGGATGCATAACAGGGGCTTTTCTTGTAGGGGGCTGAGTTAGTGACTATTCTTGGCTTTCTCAAGGTGATAGAGAACTTTGTAGACTATCATTCCCTGATGTTTATCCTTAAGGACATATGTGGGTACATTTATTTTTCTCTTTTGTCTTGAGGTCTTACTTGCAGCTGTGGGTGTGTCTCTCTCACACAGTTGCGATGTGTCTCATCTTCTTCACTGGCTACCTTTTCTGATTGTCTATAATACTATTATCTAACTCACATGTCTATAACAAATGCAGTCATTTCCTTGAACTTTTCTGATTAGAGAATTTCAGTTAGGTACAAGTGAAGAATTTAGCAAATAATAAAACTTTCCAACTCTTTTATTTCCTCTAGGTGCATTTCAGATCCTTATTTCTACAATATTATATAGTGCATTATATGTTAATATATATAATGTGTGTGCTAATATTCTAGAAACACTTATTTTCAATCTCAATTGTATAGAATTTTAAGAACTGGAAACTCCCAAGCATTTTGACTGATATGATTTAAGGAGGTGATTTTGAAAGCTGTTCAGGGTACAGATGTGTTATTCTTTTTTGCTAATATATTGTATATTAAGATCCTAAAAGAATGGCCAAGTTGTTACTTAGAATCATAACCAAAATAGACATACTCTCTCTTCTACAAAATATAAACAAATAAAACTTCCTTTTTAATAAATGAAAGTAGCATAAATGAAATAAACTGGCATGTATCTAAAATATTTTTTGAAATAACAGAATGCATGATTTGGAGAGTAAATTCATTCCCCTTTTATCTATCTTAGAGGTTTCTCAAAACAAAATGCAACTCTTGCTTTTCTTCAGTCTAGTCATGGAGAAATTCAGGATTGAGAGAGTAACCAATGCTATCTAACTAGTTACCATATAAGAACATTTTGGTTAAATCATAAAATAAGCCCAGCGTTTTACTTGATATATTGTTAAAGCTCTCTCTCATTACACGACTCTCTGCTCTTACCAGTGTGAGGCTGCTGCCAATTTGTTATGCTGATTTTTCTTCCACTTGCTATACAGCATAAGCATAAATTTTTCATCTCTTAATTTCTAAAGATCAATTAAGTGAATTGAAATCAAAGGTCATGTTATCCTATTTAACGTACCACATTAATGCCACAAAAGGCATTTCTTCTTCTTTCTTAGGTGATTCTGCTTCTGAAAGTTGAAGTTTAGACGGCTCTACTTCCTGTAGCCCTTTCTCCAATTTGTCTATTACATAACAGTAAATTAACTCAGATTAAGAGAGATAGTTATGCAAGATTGTGTTTTTACTTTCATTTTCACTCTTAAAAAATACAAAAAGTTAATTAGCATGTGATCAATTCATTTATTTCTTCCCAGAAAATAGGTTTTTCAGGCCCCCCTTTTTTTTAAAGGTATGATTATGTAGTTCAGCTCAATCCGGAACTCACTATGTAGCTCAGGATGGGCTCCAATTTATTGCAATCCTGCTACCTCAGCCTCCTGAGTACTGGAATTACGGTAGTGCATAAGCACAACCAGACTGTGTGGGTTTCAAATAATACTAAATATTGTTTAGTAATTTTAGATCCTATATTTGACCACTTTAAAAACATTTCTTTCTTTCTTCCTCTTTTTTTTTTTTTTTTGGTGGAACCAGGGATTGAACTCAGGCCCTTGCGCTTGCCAGGGAAGCACTTATCCTACTGAGCCATCTTCCTGGCCCTTTTTTTTCAAACATTTAATATAGATATTATTAACAACTACTACTTATTATGACTGTGAAAACATCTGATATCAATTAATGACTGTTATGGTTTATATCTAGTTG
>PVKA01048945.1:0-13521 GCA_004027165.1 Ctenomys sociabilis
TTTTTTGTCTTTTTTGAGACAGGGTCTCACTGTGCAGTTCAGGCTGGCCTTAAGCTCACTTTGTAGCTCAGGCTGGTCTCGAACTCACAACAATCCTCCTGCCTCAGCCTCCCTAGTGCTGGGATTACAGGCATGCGCCACCACGCCCGGCTTGTCCACTTATTCTTAAGGGTGAATTAACCTAAAAAAAAAAGACTATCTATTCTTGCAATGGTATATGCTCACAATGTATACATTCTGCATTATTTGGTCTAATAAAGTACAAGTGGAATTTCTGACTTCTTTCAATTTGGATTTTCATTGCAATACAAGTAAATATGGCATTTTATTATCTATAAGTAGAAAGCAACAAATGCATAGTTGTTGGGTTTTCTCTAGAAGAAATCTTAGAAAGTGTTAATAATTAGAGGAGAATTATTGAGAGAAATAGGAAAATATGGTTACTGAGCAGAACAAATAATCATGACAGTGAAACTGAAAATATCCCACATAAGAGAGTAAATCCATGCAGAGATGGTAGGCAAATATTAATGATGGCTAAAACTGCCAACTCCAGCAAGTGAATATTCTTAGCAATATGTTTCAATGATTATGTGAAGTTGTACTGCACATACATTTAAGACATAAATTTTGTTTTGGTTGTACTAAGAAGTACAGATAAAATACTAGTTTTATACAACTACTTTTAGACTAACAAATAATTTACATAAATTGAGGATTAATGAATATTGATTTTCTTTTAAAAGAGCTTAATGCACAAATTTATTTTGGAAATACTGAGCTGTAAGTGAGATTAAATATAAAATTCGCTGTACTAGAGGTAACAACCTAAATTTCACAACTGCAATACAGTAATAACGTTTGCTTCACCTGGAGATTATAAGGTTTATGGAATCATCTATATACTTTATATGGTTTAGACATACGTCCTTCATGTGTGTTTGTGTTAAAGGTTTATTCTTCAGCACTAGTGTAAGTTCTTGTGGGGTTTAGTAGATGAAGCCTAGTCTGAGGATGTCAGAACACTGGAAGGGTGCACTTTAATGGGAGATTGTTACTCTAGTCATAATTGTTAATCCTATTTGGAAATTTAGCTGGATCAGGAACTGTTAAATATATTAATAAAGCTTACTCCTCATTGTATGTGCACATGTCAAGGAGGTATGACTTTGGGGACTGTTTGTGGTCACTCAGCTATTCCTCTCCTTGGGGATGAGAGATGGCTCAGTGGATAAGCGCTTCCTTGGCAAGCACAAGAGCCTGAGTTCAATTCCTCGTTCTGCAAAAAAAAAATCAAAAATCAAAATAAATAAAATAAATAAACTGTTCCTCTGCTCTCCAGTGCTATCTCTCACCCTGCATGCATGGAGCCACCTTTCTACACAATGTGCTTCTGCCAGGATATTTGTGCTTTGAAGAAGGCTGGCTACAGACTGAATTCCTGGAATATGGGGCAAGCTAAAACTCTTCTTCTCTAGGTGGAAAGAGTACAGTTATAGGGCCAGCAACAGAAAGCCAAATGATACAGAAAAATTGGAAATGGCAATGTGGTTTCATGGCTGCATTGTCTCTACCATGTGGATTAGAAAATGTTGGAAATGGCTTGAGGGAAGTGTTTGGAAAAGTTTACAGAAGCTGGATTGAAAAGCCACCCAGTGTTGAACAAAGAGCCAGATGGGCGCTCCAGAGCTCCAGAGATACAAATGCAGAGTCAGGAGGAGGCTCCGGGAGATTTCACCTGGGAAAAGGGCTCCACTGGCAATTGGACTAGAGGTGAAGAGTTGCGTATGTGCCTATTTTTTGTGCCTATATTTTCGCAGTGTTTTAAGACTTTGCAGGAGTCTAAGGCATGGAATCTAATTCACCTGGTGGATTAAACTGCAAAGAGCTCCAATATTTATCCTTTGGCATGTATACTGCTGGCTGCTTGGAGCAAGATTTATAGGAAGAATTGGGGGGCAAAAAACAGAGGAGAAAAGCTAGGGCTGGCCAAATAGCTCTGCAGATTAAAGTGCCTGTAAGCAGACACAGGTACCAGGGTTCAACACCTCAGCCTTCGATGCCATCCTTCCCCCTTGGGTGTGCTGAGACAGCAATTGAGACTAGGCAAGGTGGCACCCACCTGCAATCCCAGCTCTTGGGAGGCTGTAAACTGGCAGATCACCACAAGTCTGATCTAGTAGTGAGATCCTGTACACTGTGTAGATCCTTCCCTAAAATACAAAAAAATAAAAGAAAGAAAAGAAAAGAGAAATAGAAAGCTTAAGTTTTTGATCCAGAAGAATCCATCATTAAAGTTAGAGCCAGAAAATATACAGAATACTTACCTGGCAGGTAAGTGTGCTCATGGAAATAGTTTTCAGGAGAAGGCCCATCCATTGCACTCTGGATGTGCATTCATGCTCTGCTAACAAAAGCAAAACAAAACAAAAACTTTAAGGACAGTCCTAAAATGTTTACTGCCATTAGAAAGAAGCTAACAAGAAAAAATCCTGAAATGAATAGACACTTCAGATAAAGAAGTAGAAAATAGAAAAACAAGAAAAAAAAATGTCCAACATCCCTGATCATTGGAGAGGTGCAAATTAAAATAATACTAAAATTCCATCTCACTCTGAAAAGGACTGCTATTATCAAAAATTCAACCAATAATAAGTGCTGGCAGGGCTGTGAGAAAAAAGAGCTCTTCCTCACTATTGATGTAAGCATAAACTAGTGATACCACTGTGAAAATCAGTGTGGAGATTCTTCAAAAAACTAAAATAAGGTTCTATTCAATTTAGTTGATTCTCTTTTTGGCATCTTCCAGAAATAATTAAAAGTATGATACCACCAATGTTTATAGTAGCACAGTTTGTAACTATTAAATTTTGGAAACAGCTCAAATGCACATCAACGACTGATGAATGGATAAAGAAGATGTGACTCTTTATTTACAATGGAGCAGTACTCTGCCATGAAAATGATAAACTTGAGGTAGTTATAGGTAAAACAGTGTTACTTGGAATTGTACTTTTAAGTAAAAAAATCAGACACACATGTGTAAATATAACATTTTCTCCCTAGTGTAAAAAGCTGAAAGAATAAATGAGGATCAAATGTACAATAGACTCTATGACATGCAAAGAATTTTTTCACAAAGAAAGAAAAAAATAGGGTATGGGGAGGGAGAAAGGAAGGATAGGAAAGGGAAAGAAAAGGATTTACAAAAGGATTAGTAGAAGCAAAGCTTTTTAAGCAAGGAAAAGAGGTTGAAGAAAAAAGAGGAAATTGGGGAAAAAAAGAAATTAAAATATATCATGTCCTGATACAAATTTTCTATAATGGGGTTCGGGAGCTAGCTCAGTGGTCTAAGTGCCTGTCTGGCAAGCACAAGGACCTGGGTTCAATCCCTGGTGCAACATGCTGTGTGGGCCCTGGAACCCTGGACATTCTATGCCAGCCACTGAAACTGAGTTTGTTGGCAGAAACCTGTAATCACAGCACTGGGGAGGCTGAGATAGGAAAATAACTGTGAGTTTGAGCTGCACAGTGAGACCCTGTACCAAACAAATAAATACAATAAAAAATTCTCCATGAATATTATCATTATGTGTACCTAAAATGCAACAATTTGTATGTAATTAAATCAGAAATTTAATTGCTTGAAAAAAGCACAAAATTCAGATATTTCTAGTTAAATGGATGCATACTCAGAACATACTCTTTAATGAAATACATCAAGCAGATAAATTTAAATATCACATCCTTTAAAAAAATAATTGATACAGAGTCTCACTACAGTTTGGACAGGATCACTCCTGTCTCAGACCTTCCTAGTGCTGGCATTAAAGACATTCACTACCAAGCCCAGTTCTCACACTATTTGTGAGAATAAGTAAAAGTGTGATGCCAGCCCCAGCCCTGGGGTGTGCTGAGACAGCAATTGAGACTGGGAATGGTGGTGCATGCCTGCAATCCCAGCTCTTGGGAGGCTGTAAGCAGGAGGATCACTAGGTGTCTGATGTAGTAGTGAGACCCTGCACACCGTGCAGATCCTTCCCTAAAATACAAACAAAATAAAAAAAGAAAAAGAAAGTATGAAAAACTGAAAGTGTAAGTAAGGATTAAAATATATAAGAGTACTATGTAATAGGAAAAAAAATTCAAATAGGAAGGGTAGCTAGGGAGGAAGCAGGGGGAAAGAAAAGTGTAAGCAAAAAAAAAAAAAAAAAAGAAAAGAAAGAAAGAAAAAAGACTAGAAGAAAAAAATGGATAAAAGCCATAAATAAGGAAGGGAATAAGGAGTTAAAGGGCAGGGAGGAGAATAGGAAGAAAAGAATTAAGTTGTATCATATACAGGTACAAATTTTTCAAGACAGATGTTCTCATGTATATTTGAAATACACCAAAAATTAATTATGAAAAGAAGAAAGATGCCTTAAGATTCTTTTATGAATTAGCAAGATTCAACACAATGCAGGCTCCAGAGTACGAAAGTGTACTGTCTTAATTGGGAAGACTGGTCCTCGAGCACCTGCTGGAGGAGTCCGCTGGGAAAGTGGTTCCCATGACTTATTTTCCTACCCACAGCCAACCACATCCTTGGGGCCACACCAGCGATGGTCCAACCAAGCCTGATTTCTGCTTCCACTAAGAGTAGGTCTTGGTAGTTTTTCACATAATTTTTCAAATAATGCTGACTTTCCTGGCATGTGGAATGTAAGTGTTGTTAGTGCAGTAAGAGATTATAGAAAGACTATTTTAGTCATTTCACTTTACATATTTTAAAAGAAAAATGTAAACTCTAAGAAAATGCAAAGTTTTACTACAAACTCCCCAAAACAAATTAAGAAATATAATATAATTTTATCATTAGCTTAGAAATTATACTTTTCTGATTTACATATTAAATTTGTTTTCATGGCTTTCAATTTACAGAATTCAGGTAAAACATTAATAAGCTATAAGTCTGTAACCAAAAAGAAATTAAAGAAAAACAAAATATATCATTAGCATCTATGCAATGGTAAGTAATCATTAAGGCAATTGGGAAATCACTGCTTTTTAATGTTTATTGAGTATCTGTAATGTTTTTGATACTATTATAATTATAATTGTGTCAGACACAATTATTATATTGCCTTTAATATTGATAATTTTATATGACAATTGCAATTATCCTTGCATAAATGCAGATATAAACATAATATTGAAGTCTTAGGCTAATAAACAGTGAAATTTTTGAACATATTTTTATTTAGAAATAATTTGTATTTATAGCAAAGGTATGAAGCAGTTTAAAGGCTTCCTTCCTTTAGGCTTCACCTAAATTTTCCCAACATTAACGGTTTATATCATCATGGTTCATGCATCAAAATTAAAGAAAAAATAAAGACAAAAAGTGAAATACGTTACCTATCAGGAAGGAGAGTAGGGTAGCACTATAAGTCTCAGGAAAAACATGATACTTATGATGAAAGAATGAATTCTTTATCATAGGTGTATCCACTTCTATCACGTTGTATTGAAATAGATGGCAAGTGCGTTAACTTTAGACAAATATACAAAAGTCATATGTATTGGAAATAATGAAATTACCTCTATTTTAAATGATCTGAGTTTCTTACAAAGAATATTCAAATGATGCATTAGGAAAAGAACATATTCTAGAACTAATAGATTGGTTTCAGAGTTCAAAGAACCCAAGGTCAGCAAACAAAATCCAAGTGTGATTCTGTATGCTAAATATGAAGTTTCAGCAATTTAAAGTAAAGTAATATTTAAAATACCTCCAGAAAAATTAAAAACTTAGATGTGAATCAAACATAACAAGTATAGACTCTCTATATATGATAACAACTATGTAAAAATATTTTTAAATGTTTGAGGAATTTTTGCCAACCATGTGCATTCAGATTTTTGTAATTCTCAAAATTCAGTAATTAAGAAAATAACCATTTTTAAAAATCACAAAATATTTTAACAAAAACTTCATCAAAATAAATATGTACATACAAGTAAGCATTGAATAATATCTGTAGACTCAGTAGTTACTAAATAACCTGCTAATTAAAAGTTTGATTAGGCACTGCGATGCACACATTAGAATGAATTAAAAAGATATAACATTAAGGACAGGCCAAGAGACAGAGCAATTACAACTCTAATGCACTGCAGATTGGACTGTAAAATGGCATAGCCAGGCGCTCCATAGAATAGCCTGGGGATTTCTCACAAGTTTAGAGGGATAATGTGTGATTGAAACATATAGTGAATTTTTAATTTGAATATTTATTATAGTAAAACATACATTTCTGTTATTCTCTCTCAAAGTATCCCCCTCACTTCAAACACGTGGGTCCTGTCTTCGTGGCCTCTCTCTGAAGCTGTTTTGGAAGTTCTCTTTCACCGATATTTTTTAGGAGATGGGAAAAAGAACACATCAAATGTTGCCTCGCAAAGCTGTTCAACAAGAAGAGACTAGGGAGGCATTGCAGGACAGCATAATCCATCTTCCTCACCAAACCTGGCTGGCCCTGTAGGAATTCTGGATCTTCCTCAAAGTCAGAATGACCAGGAAAGTTGAACTGTTTGAATCGATTCAGGACCTAAGAGCAGCTACAGTAGAACAATTAATGGAACTCACAATGGCAATGTGTCTTTTACTGTAGTAATTTTTTTTTTTTACTTCAAGCATTCACCATAATTTTAATCAAAATTGCCCACTTAAATTAAGACCAAACAACCCAACATGCACTTATGAATGTGAAATGAATTTTTATCTTCATACAAAAATCCTTATATAAGCCGGGCGTGGTGGCGCATGCCTATAATCCCAGCACTCGGGAGGCTGAGGCAGGAGGATTGTTGTGAGTTCGAGACCAGCTTGAGCTACAAAGTGAGCTTAAGGCCAGCCTGAACTGCATAGTGAGACCCTGTCTCAAAAAGACAAAAAAAAAAAAAAAAAAAAAAAAAAAATCCTTACATGGGGCTGGCCAGATAGCTCAGCAGACTGAAGTACCAGCTTAGGCGGGCGCAGGGGCCTGGGATCCATTCCTGTCCCCAAATGCCGTGCCGGCTGCACCCCTGGGGCTCGCCGACCGTGACTGAGACTGAGTGTGGTGGAGCACTGATACCAGCTCTTTGGAGGCTGAAAACAGGAAGATTACTAGGACTCCATTCTGTGTAGTAAGGCCCTGTAGACCCCGTACTAAATATAGTTTTAAAACTCCCTATATAAATGATGCCGCAGACTTTAGGTAAAGCTGCCAACAACTAGAAACAAAGGAAATTGCTCTTGGTTGTGGAATTGGTCAATAAACACTGAGAAAAGAAGGGTATCATTCCATGAAATGTGGAACTAATATATACAATAATATATATAAATTTTAATTGTATTTGCTGTGAGAAAGAAGCCAGATTTAATAGGCTATATACTGTATTATTTATGTATGACTATATTTGTATACTATTCTAGAAAACTCCAAACTTAAAAAAATTGGAAAGTGGTTTCCTAAGGCAGGAAAGATGGGAAAAATGGGAGTGGAAGGAGGAAACATTTTGTTTTTATGTATTTTTTTAAACATTTCATTTAGGAAGGACTTGGGGAAACATATTTTGACTTTTCAACTATGCTATATCTTCCTTGTGATATATTTTCATAATTGAATAAATACATTTATTGAATCTCTCAGAACTGGACACCAAAAATGGTAAAATTTGTGTAAACTCACTTGGAGAGGAATTGAAAAATAAATATGAAATCATGAAAGGTGATAAAAATTTTCTCAGTTGAAAGTGATTTTGGTGGTTAGATAAAGTATGAAGCTCTGTGGATTTTACTCAGTCAATTATTAAGGAAAAATGAACAAGGAAAACCAATTGATTCCTTTTTAAAAAGATAAGCAACAACCCAAATGCCCAGCAAACAAGGAGGAATGGATAAAAAAGATATGATATTATACAATGGAGTATTACTGCGCGATAAAGAAAGCTAAACCCGATGCTTTTATAGATAAATGGATGCAGCTGGAACTGTACTCGTTTGTGGAATAAATCTGACTTGCATGTGTAAAAATTGTACTATCTCCCTAGTACGAGAAGGTGAAAGAGTAAAACAGAGTAAATATTGTAAATCCAAAATCTATAATAGATAGTGTGCAAGACAAAGAAGCTGCTTAAAAGGAAAGAATAACTGGGATGAGAAAAAGGAGAAAAGAAGGAAGGGAAAAATATACATATTTACATATGATAGCTAAGATAATTGTACTATTAAGCTCTATTACTTTATAGAAAGAAACAGTGCTTACATTCGATCACTTTTCTATGAGTGATCATATCTGCTAATCTGAGTAACTACTTTGAAAATAACAGTATAATGATAATTGTTAGTATAATAATCAATAATATAATATAGTGGTTAATATAATATAAAAAACAATTGTTAATTTCCTAGCAACTTTTTTTGAGAATATGTATCTTTTCATGTTTTGTTTTGCTCTGTTTAAGTTAAAAAGAAAAGTTTCCGTAGAAGAGAGCCTGAGGGCCATGATGCAAGGTGAATCTCTCTTGGCGGGAGTGGGAACTTGGGTTCAGTGAACTCTCAGACCTTCCCCTGGATGTGCAGCACATCACCCTACAGCAATAAACAGCAATCAAGGGAGGGGGAATAAACATAAAAGGCTGAGCAAGGACGTGATAAAGAAAAATAATCTCTGCTCATCTGACAACGGCACCTGCATAAAGATGTGCTAGAACAGCTAACCGAATCAGTTTCAGAAGGACGGGTTGTTCTTTGGTGCACTGATGTGTCACTGGGCCTAGAAGAATCTTGTCACAGGCCAGATACCATCTACGGACTGCTATAAGAGAAAAAAGTTAAGCAAGCTAGAATCTGATGATTGTCATCTTTCTTGGAGTCAGGTAGGCTACAGCAGGAAGTAGAGGGCAGACTCTTGGATTGGAGACCTAAACATTAGAAAAATTTTTTTTCTCTTAATACACACAGCTAGAAGAAAAGTAGCTTTAATTTTTACTCTTTTCTATTGCATGTTGTAGGTACAACTATCATTTCATGAAAAAAAGTCATTTAAAAGAATTATGGCATGAGTGTTTTTATAGCTACTTCTTCTCTGAATTTTGTTAATCTATTCTCTACATAAATAGAATATTTTCACCTGCAATTCTGATTATGGTACTTTCTCAATTGGACTACTTAATGATTTCTCATCTCTATTAAGCTAAAGACAATATGATTATAGATAATTGATGAAGATCAGTGGAGTTTGGCTTTTAAACAATTTTCAAAAACTGTTAGCTCCTCATGTGTGTTATTTGAGAATAATCCTCTTTAGTTTTAAAATGAAATAAAATCTTCATTAAAACTGTATTGAAGTTATTGTGCAGACTCTCCTACTTCGATCAAATGGTCTTCTTCTACTCAAGCTGTTCCTTTACAGAAGCACATTTCTGCACTGATTACTAAGCTGAGAGAGGAAGAGGAGAAAATGCTGGTTGGAAGGAGAAAAGACTGCTACCCACATTCACAGAAATATGCAAGGAAAAGGCATCTGTTTTCTTGTCTTCTTTCTGCCCCTCTTAGTCTCCAAAGTGTAAATGAAAATGAGGACGCAGCCATAATCTCCATGTTTTCCAGAAGTCTAATCAATCCAATATTTTGCCAGATACAGAGTTTAATTGAAAAAGTAAATTATTTTGTATTTTAAAGAAAATTATTTTGAAAACCATTTACATACTAATTAGAACTTTAATTAGTTTTCTATAACGAGAAGTAGGTGATGAGAATTTTATTTCTCTAGAGATTTTCTGGGAATATTAGTAAGAAGCTAATTTGGAGCCAACAGTCTATTAAAACTCCTACATGTTTAGAAAAATAAGCATAAAAAGCACTTCACCTAACTAAACTTTCAGAAGTAAAATTAAAGATACATCATTATGATGTAATTATTTCATCAATTACTATACCATTTTACTGTGTTATTAGCTTTGCAAATATGCTCTGTTTCTTCTTAGAATAATTTTGCTTGACCCAATGGTTCCTCATCCTAAAGATCATCTAAATCTCTTTTCACCTTGAAAACAAACTTCAGAATACTTTTTAATGTTTACTATCTTGATTTCTCTCCTTCCATTGTATTCTATATCCATTCTAATACCCTAAAGTCCTGTCTTCCCATTAATTTCTATCCATGGTCATTAATAACATCTAAATTATGAAATACAAAGGTCCGTTCTCCATATGTAGCTTATTTGACATGAAATTAGCAGGTAACTCATATAATTGATATTTAGTCCTTAATAGGTTTGCTGAACTTGTGAACTTTTATAATGTGACGTTGTCATGGCTTGCCTTTTCCACCCACTACTCTTTGTTTTCTAGTTTACAATTTCTAGTTTAATAAGCGTTAGTGTACCACAAAGCTCTCCTGTACTTGTGTGCTCATCTCTGTAGAAATTATGTAATGTCATTTTTTCCTGCTATATTCTCTGATTACTTAAAAAAATACACCTCGTGTTCTCCATCCTGAGGAGCTGAACTAATGCACAAATTTTCAGATGAAAAGACATCTCAAAATGGTGGCATCAAAGTACAACTCCTAATTTCTCTCTCCTGAAACCTGTATCTTTTGTCTTTTCAGCTTATTCAGCTGAGATATCACACTTAAACTCGTGCATGACTTCTTCCTTTCCCTCGTGCTTCCATAAAATCATCAACAAACTCAAATAGTTCAATTATCAAAGTACATTCAGATTTTAATGAGAATTTTAAATGTATGGAAAAAAACAATATTAGTTGAAATTGGTTGATTGCCAAAATTTTGTAGTTATTAAAAATTCCTACAATTTTGGGTGGCCAGATAGCTCAGCCTAATAAAGCGCCTGCTTAGGCAGAGTGCAGTGGCTGGGTTTTGATCTCCTGCATCCCCTGCTGGCCCCAACCCTGGGATGAGACTGGGCGTGGTGGCATGTGCTTGTAATCCCAGTGCTTGGGAGGCTGAAAATAGGAGAATCCTTGTGAGTCCGATCTATGTACTGAAATCCTATACTAAATATATTAACAAAAGAATTTTACAATTTAAAGTGTATGTCTGAACTGATATCCCTTGACTCCTTACTGTGTGGTACATTATCCTGTTGGATATTTTCTCGTCTTTCTGTGGCTTCTAGCTGGATTCAGCTATCTGAGAACTCAGAAGTGAAGAGCAGGAAGATCATGCATTTCTCTTTTTATCTCTCTACCTTGAATAGCTCTATAATATAATCTGTATTTTCTCTCTAGGTTTTTTCCATGAGTAACTATTATGATTCCAGATTATTATATTTATTTATTTATTTATTTATTTATTTATTTGCAGAACTGGGGATTGAACTCAGGCCCTTGCACTTGCCAGGCAAGTGCTTATTCTACTGAGCCATGTCTCTGGCCTTCCAGATTATTTTAGATGCCTGGAGAGGTAAGTCAGTACTTCTGACTGTTGCTTCAATTCCTAATGATTTTGTTACCACTTAAATTCCTTCCATACAGTACATTATGTTTGTCAGTTTAGGCTCTGAATTATATATCCAGTAATGTACAATATTTTACAACTACTCACCATTTTTCTGTCCCCCAGAATGGTCTATTGTGAATTCAATGTAATTATAGCACCTGCTTCCAGAGAGTGGTCTCAATACCATGGCCAGTGATATGTTTGCAACATAATTCCATCATTATAGAGGACTACATTTGTCCTCTCTTTAGCAGTATATTTAACATACAAATTTATTTTAAAAATTCATTTCAAGAGTCCAATATTGTATCAATGGAGAAAATTCATTCAAAATATCTATGAAATATGGCTAAGATCAGGAAAGTTTGTGATACTTGATCTGCAACTGTTTTGACCTCCCTTATAGAAACTTGATAGAGTTTAACTCTAGTAGAGTTACAGACCTGTTTGTTTGAATTCAAGAAGATGAGAGTCTCTCCATCTCACCCTCTGGAGTAGTTTCATTCCAGAAGGGGAAGACTTCTGTTCCTCATTATCTGCATTTCAGGGTTACAAATGACTTTATCCAGGTAGGAATACTCAAAAAGAGCCATCAGCTCACATTCAAGGGATTAAACTCTACCCTAGTGACAATAGAGAAGGAGCAATGTCTTAGCCTCAGGGTGTCTGCAGAATAGAGGTCCCATATCTGAGAGGCACAACAAGGCGGCCAAAGACTGCACTCCTCACAGCAGCCATGCACAGAGGAAAATAACTCCAGTGCTGAGGAAGTGGCCTATAACCCCAATCACAGAAATAAGCAGATCAGTAGGATGGAGGACTCCATAGCTCTCTCTCTCTAGGGACAACCTTTATATAAAATAAAGACAGAAAAGTCCATAAGGAATATTAGTTCCCAGTTTTCTATATTGTGATGTTCCAGCAATAATCATAAAACATGAAACATTTGGGGCCAGGGAGCTGGTTCAGTGGAATAAGCGCTTCCCTGGTAAGTGCAAGGGTCTGAGTTCAATCCCTGGTTCTGCCAAAAAACAAAACAAAACAAAGCAAAAACATGAAACATTTAATCCTCATAATATTAGATAAAACACTTTAGAACAGAGCATGCTACTAAAGATCAAGTGGCATATTAATCAATGTTAGCAGTCAAGGTGATAAAACAATTCTGTACATGCCTGGCAATAGAGCTCTAAAACAGATAAAGAAAATCCTACATAATTCAGGGGAGAGCTACACATTTCAACATTTCAGCATGATCACAGGATCATGCCATGTAGTTTAGGCTGGATTTGAACGCAGTGTAGTTCAAGATGGCTTCAAACCCATGGCTACCTCATTCCTCAGCATCCCCAGTGCTGGGATTAAAAGTATATGCCATTATGCCCAGATCAATAATCAAAATTTTAAAGCCCCTTTTCAATAATGTACAAAGATCAAGAAAGAAATTTCAGGCATGAGTAACACCATAAAATAATGTTCTCCCTGCACAGCAACATAGAGTACATATTTTGTCTAAAAGTACACGAAATTTCTCCAGGATATATTATATACTAGAGCACTGATGGACTTAATTAAGTATCGTAGGTAGTAAGATAGTTCAGCAGACTAAAGCACCCATTTATGCAAGCTTAGGTACACACAGTGACCATGTTTCAATACCCCGCACACTACATGCAGCACCAGCCTGGCCTCCAAGGCAGGATGAGCGGGCCAGAGTCTAGGGCAGGTGATGCAAGTCTGTAATCCCAGTGCTGGGGAGGCCGAAACCCGGAGGATCACTATGAGTCCAAGTTTTGCAGCGTGACCCTGTACTAAATTCATTAAAAAGTATATATTAAGCCGGGCGTGGTGGCGCATGCCTGTAATCCCAGCACTCGGGAGGCTGAGGCAGGAGGATTGTTGTGAGTTCGAGACCAGCCTGAGCTACAAAGTGAGCTTAAAGCCAGCCTGAACTGCATAGCGAGACCCTGTCTCAAAAAGACAAAAAAAAAAAAAAAAAAAAAAAAAAAAAAAAAAAAAAAAAAAAAAA
>PVKA01048946.1:0-13521 GCA_004027165.1 Ctenomys sociabilis
GGGGGGGGGGGGTTGCAGAATAGGGCAGTCTTCCTCCACTCAGGAAGTGGCTCTGTAGGACCCCGGCCAGCGGCGCACTCTCCGCATTCTCAGGGCAGCCTGTCAGGTTCCTCCCTGCCCAATGAAGTTTTGAAGAGTGGAGTGACTGCCATCTGGTGGCTGAGGGTGGTACTACCCGATCCTCATCTGCGTGCCTCCCCACTGCTCCCTAGGGCCCCGCCCAGCCCCCTGGGATCTGCTTCCCATAGCCTGGTTCACAGAAGCTTCTACAGAATTCGGGGCACAGGACGCCCTCCTGCATTCATACAGGGACCATCATCTGTGAAGGAGGGGAGTCGGGCGGACAATGAGGAGGGGTCATGGGTCTGTCCACCGTCAGGAGGAATAATGGCCCTGGAAGAGACTGGGTAGACACCTGGGGCAGCCTGGGTCCTGCCACCAGGGTGACAGGGACTGGGAACCCGCCGCCCCACCCCAGTTCCCCAGGCTCACAGAGCCCTTGCAGCCAAGGGGCAGGTGTTCTGGGCCGGTCTGCCCCCAGCCAGTGAACTCTGTGGGCGAGCAAGCGCCCCTGTCTGCTGGGTGTCCCAAAGCCTTCGTCCTCTGTCTCCAGTCCTGACTTAGAATTTGGATACCATGCTGGAGGGGAGCAATTGGCTTCCGTCATCATGGAGTTTTCTAGTTTTCAGAATTTGGCGATTATTTTTTTTTTTTATAAGCCCTCAGCTGTTTGGGTGGCCTTCAGACCCACAGGCCCCATGCTGTTTTTTTTTCTCCACAGTGCTGCATTCTAACAGCCACCTGGGTCCCCACAGTCCCCGCAGGGCTTGCATTGCCCCGTGTCCCCACTGCACACACGCGGGCACCATCCCAGCCCACCCCCAGGAGGTCCCTCCTGACTGGGCCTCTCTGGGCCCACCAGGCAGTCTTCAGTCCTAAGCCCTGCTGAGGTTCTGATTCCTGAACACAGCTCTGCTGCCAAGTGCCAGGTTTGCCTTAGCTGGGTCACAGGAACAGAAAACAGCGTCTTCTGAGCAGGGCTACTTAGGAAGGGAGTTTAGTGCCCCCAGATTCATTCCAAGGACTGTTAGGACCCAAGTCCACTACTACAGGTTACCAAGAGATTACAGAAATCATCAGAACCCCATTGTCTGGTGATGAACTGCCCCCCACCTGGGGACAGCGGTCTCCAGGAGGTGGCCAGAGAGAGCTCCCTGCAGGCACCTGTGGCCACCCTACCCTGGCACCCCGCAGGTCATCTCTCTGCACCCCACTACATTGAAGGCCTCTCTCCTCAGTGGAACCTGAAGTGGGCCATGGCTAGCAGCTCCACCTGGGAAATGCAGCTCTCCCAAGGCCTTCCGCTGCTGTAGTCCCAGGGCCAGCTGAGGACGTCGGGGAGCAAGGCACAATATCTGACACACACTTTAAAACATGAGTGATAATAATAGGACTTCCTTCCTGGGGCTGTTGTGAGGCTAAAATTAACATGTGTGAAGTCTTCGCATGGAGTGTGACATATGGTAGAGCCTCAATAATTGCTAGTTTACAAGAAGAAATCGTCAAACTAACGTTAGGATAGCTCTTCATTCTCATTCTAACCCCTACCAGAAAGCTGGCTGCTTCCCCTGCCTGGCCCACCCTCCCACCTTGGTGAGGACTCGTCCCTTGCCATACTGCGCTGCATGGCTGGGCGAATGTGCATCTGCCTCTTTCTAAGCAGAGACTTTGGGGAAAGGCTTAAGTTCTCAGGAGGTGCCAGACACAGTGAACTGTGCAGAGCTTGGCCCTGGCAGAGGCCCTCACCCCAGATGGACAAGCGGCAGCTCTGTGCCCAGTGGAGTCGGTCACGGGTTGGGTCCCTGCTCCTGACTGGGTCCTGGGTCCTCCAAGCCAAGACCCGGGCGCAGCTGCCATCCTGAAGCAGAGGAGGCTGCTGACCTCCAGGGGGAGCAGCTTCTACTTCCTAATCTGTCTCAAGCCCCAGATATCTCTGCTCACCTCCCCCATCTTGTGTTGACATCGACACAGACTCCACCAGGACCTAAAATGGGTCACAGAGGGTGGGGTGGGCTGACACAGGCCCTCAGACCATGGCCTCCCCTCACCTGGCTGCCCAGCCCCACTGGCCTGAGCTCAGAGCACAGAGCCCACAGGACCCCGCTCTCTGGACGTGGTCTTCCGAGCAGAGCCCCTGCTTCCTTCCCCTGGAGCCCAGGAGTGGGCATGCCTGTCTCTGCTGGGGCCCTGGCAGGGAGCCTGTCCTCCTGGTGGGCAGCCTGAGGCCATTTTTGTCTGCTGTCACCTTGGGGTGCTTCAGGGTGGCCAAGGCCCCAGCACGTGCTGGGCAGTAGTGGGCAGAGTGTGGAGCGCAAACTGCAGAGTCAACGCCTGTATCGCACCTGACTTTGAAAAGTGGGGAAAGTGCCCGCCCACAGTCACCCACGGGGAAGGGCTGAGCCCATGCACAGCCTAGGCCTCCGTTCAGGGCCTGCCGTGCCTGCCCACCCTCCTCCTCCTCCTCCTTCTCTTGTATTGGGAGCTTCGTGTGCAGCACCAGGTCCTGAAACCTCTCTGTCTCTTTCTCCCCAGGGTCTGTCAAAGCACGGCTTCGGTCCCATCACCACCGACATTCGGGAGGGCCAGACTTTCTACTATGCAGAAGACTACCACCAGCAGTATCTGAGCAAGAACCCGGATGGCTACTGCGGCCTCGGGGGCACAGGGGTTTCTTGTCCTGTGGGTATTAATAAGTAACTTCTGCTGAAGTGATAACCTCTGCAGGTTCCCGCAAAAATGCTCTTCCCACATGGGCTGATGCTTCTGAGTCACATCAGTGGCTTTTTGAAGTGCATTGATAAAAATTTGGGTTTTATTGAGGTCTAATTTACAGGAAGTGTGATGGCAAGTTGATAAAATGTACTTGTTTTCTGATAAGTTAGTGTGGGGATGATACTGTGAAATTTGCTGAATCATTTGGGCTTTAAGCAGATCAAGGGAAATCCTGTGCCCTCCTGTGGGTCTCGGCACCTGCCGTGGAGCTGCGGGCTGGGCTGAGGGCTGGGGACTTGGGCTCTACTCTGTGTCTCGCCCCACCTCCGTGCCACCTGCCCTCCTGTGCCTTGGGGCGCATGCACGGGGCCAGCACGCACCAACCCGTGCTTGACTGCTGTGCCCCATGGAATCTGGGTGTGTGTAAGGGGCTTCCTGTCTCTTTTCAGTGCTCTCTGCTGCAAGAAGTACATTAGCTTGAGAGATTCGATGCTTTGCTTACAGCTGCAAGAAGTGCTATCCTAATAAAAACCCACAGTTCAGTGATACAAAGTGCCTTCGTCTCCTCTGTCTTTTCTTATTCAGAAGAATGTTTATAAGTGCAGCAAAGTAAATTAGGAGCTCTAAGAGAGGTTAGGAGGTTAAAGAACCCTCATGATCATTTAGGATTGGAATCTATGGAAAACATGCATACCTCGATCTCCTGGCACCTGTGGCAGTAGTGGTGGTTTTCTGGGTCATTGAGAAACAGAGCAGATACCTCACCCCCAGACAAGTCCCCACTGAAGGCAGGGACTTGGAGCTTGAGCCATGAACACAAACAAATGAAGAAGGCAGCTGATTTCTGGTCATGAGGGATGATACAAAGACAAGCAGAGCAAGGTCAGGAGCTGGGGCTGGGGACTGTGGAATATTGTGTACGGCCATCACAGCTAGTGGGTCAATGAGGCCCTGCCCTCTCAGGGATGGTAGGTGGGGAACAGAAGGACCTAAGGTCTCAGTGACCTGCAGGTGGCTCTTTTGGTGCACTTTGGCCGTTTGAAAGAAAATCCTTGAAGATGAAAGGGTCTGGAAGTATAAGATGGCCTGGGTCAGGGGGGAATTGGAAAGCAGAAAGGCCAGTGGGGTCCAGCAGGGTGCAGGAGGAGGGTCCTGGACGGAGGACTCAGATGGGCGGAGCCAGGCCAGGAGGACCTCTTTCTAGGGACATGACAGATTCTGGGGACTGGACAGGCAATGCAGAGAGCTTGCCCACATCCATAGCCTGAGCAATGGCATGCATGGCAGGAGGGGGCAGGTCTGGGGCAGGGACGAGTGAGTGAGCTTGCCCACCCCCACTGCGGCCTTCCTAGGTGGCCTGGTGGAGTCATGGAGAAAAACAATCAGTGCAGAGATGACGTCGGAGCCTTGGAACCAGTTGAGACCACTATGGGAAGGAATGGAGGCAGGGGGAGGAGTTCTGGCACCCAGGGCCAAGGCCTCCTGGCGTCCAGAGAGCTGACAGGCAGGGAGAAAAGAATCTGGGCAGTGGCCACTGAGGCTGGCGTGGGGAAGGGCGCTCTCCCAGGCCCGTGTGGCTTCACAAGGCCTGAGGCAATGGCTCAGAGCCACAGTGATCTGAGCAGAGCAAGCTAGTGGCAGGGATAGGAGCAGCGAGCTCCTCACCACAGCCCGGGGAGCCACGGAGGCCCTGGCCCTGACCGAGGGCCAATCCTCTGAGACTGAGAGCCCGAAGGACCTCCCCTCTTCTGCATTGTTATTGTTTGGTGTTTTGCGGCAGCTACGGAAAACTAACACACTTTTGCTTTGTTCCCTTTTTACCCTTTAATTTTTTTTTTCCTGCTTTTAGAATAACGGAGTTTTGAATGCTTCTGGTCCCTTCCTTTGTTGGCTTCTCAGCCACACCACTTTCTGTGTTATCTTAGTGCTTGCTTTGAGGCTCACAGGAAAGATCTTTCACTTGCCCTTCTCTATTTCAATCTGCACTGCCTCGCAGTGTACAGCAAGCACCTTGAGATAATGTTCCATCCCTTCCTCGTCTTTGTGCCAGGATCACACAGTCACTCTGTACTTGTTAATAAACTCCACAGCATAGCGTTATTTTTGCTTAAAGAGCTAATTATTTTATACAGATAGTTAAATAACTGAAAGAATTACTTTTCACTGGCCCCTGTAGTTAACATTTCTAGTGTTCTTTATTCTTTGATTCATATTTCCCTTAGCATCCTATTCCTCCTGTTTTGAAGATTTAACGTTTCCTGTAATGAGGTTTTGTTGGTGATGGATACGTTTTGATTTTCTGTACTCAAGAAAGTCTTTGTTCCAAGTGTTTATCAGACGGAATTTGCTGGGTACAAACTTTTAGACTGATGATTTTTTTCCTTTCAGTAATTTAGAGGTTTTTTTTTTTCCCTTGTCCTCTTTGCTGTCGTTGCTTTGGTTTTCGTGCTTTCCAGTGAGCAGCGGGCTGCGATCCTCATCTTGGTGCTCTGTACACGACACGCATATTTTGAACCCCACTGACTGCTTTTATTTTAATCACTTGTTTTAAGCAGTGTGATGACACTGGGAAAACTGATGCTACTAGCTGGTACCCCAGGTCCTTGCCTCTGGGGCCGCTGGACATGGCCTGCTTTGGAAATAAGGCCTTTGCAGATGTAATTACACTAAAAATGAGATTATACTAGATTAGGCTGGGTCCTAATCTGATGACTGATCTTATCAGTGAGAGAAGTTTGTGTACACACACACACACACACACACACACACCAAGAGGAGAATTTCACACGAAAACACAGAGAATACCATGTGGGGGTGGAGGTAGTACTCAGAGCCAGGAGCACAAGGGCAGTGGCACACACTGAGCTGGTGAAGAGCAAGGGGGCAGCCTCCCGCTGGAGCCCTCAGAGGCAGTGTGGCCCGAGCCACCCTGATCTTGGACTTCTGATCTTTGAACTACGGAAGGTAGCTCTCCGTTATTGTGGACACCCAGCTAGGGTAGTGCGTTACAAAAGAATACAATGTGCCTTGACATCTTTCTTGTTCTTCATGGTTTCTGGGCTTGGATTTCACTGACCTTTTTGAATTTGTGTGTTTATAGTTTTTATCAAGCTTAGAAACTTTCTGCTATTAAATCTCCATTTTTGATAAAGCCCTCCCACCTTCTTTGGAGATCCCCACTAAATGTCCAATACATGCTCTAATCATTTTTCAGCCTTTTAAAATCACCAAGTTTTGAGCTGGGGAGATAGCTCAGCAGTCCAAACACCGGCCTGGCAAGTGCAAGGACCCAAGGGTTAGGTCCCTGGGACTGTATGCTGTGCTGGCCCTGACCTGGGCGTGCTGTGCAGGCCACTGAAACCAGGCATGGTGGCGCATGCCTGTAGTCCCAGAACTGGGGAGGCTCAGACAGGAGGATCACAATGAGTCTGAGCTGCATAGGAGACCCTGAAACCAATAGATCAATCAATCAGTCAATCACCAAGTTTTCTTTTGCGTAGTTTATATTTTTTGAGTTTGCCAATCTTCTGCAGTGTTGAATCTGCCGCCATCAATATCATACGGTTTTTTTAATCTTTGACATCATGATTTTCCCCTCTTGATGCGTTCATCATTTCTTGATGTTCGGTTAGAGGCTTTGCTCTACCTTTGATGTTCCTACTAACGTGCTCAGGCACTCCGAAGCCTTCTGAATGCATCAGCACACTCACAGCACCTGTTCAAGGGTCCTTGGCTGTTTGCTATCGCTAGGGTCGTTTCTGGGGCTCTTTGATTGATCAGTTGTCCATTAAGAGGCTTATTTTACCACTTCATTGCATGCCTGGTAACTCTGGACATGTGAGACACTGTGAATTTTACTTTTTAAGATCCAGGATGTTCCTGTAAGTATTTGGTATTGCAGGACATATTCTACAACACGGACATTCCTTAGAAGCTGCTTGAGCCTTTTAGGACTTGCTTTTAAACTTCCTGAAGTAGGACTAATACTCAGCACTGTGTCTCTTGCCCTGTGCATTAAGAACATCTCCACTTTTATTTATTGGTAGGAGGAGAAAGTGTGAGAGCCCTGAGGCTTGCGCCCTCTGAGGCTTCTGAGACAGAGCCTCACCCTGTGGGAAAATCAGGTGCAGAGAGACAAGACTTCCAGGGGACTCACAAAATGTTTTCATTTCTTTTATGAACGATAAGGGAAGGGGAAGAATATGCTAGTTGGGGCGCTCCTACACAGGACCCTGAGCCTCACCTGGGGCTCGGGACTAGGCCTATGATAGAGAACCTGGCAAGAGAAAGAAGAGGGGCAGGGCGCACTGAGGAAGCAAGGCAGCTGGAGAGGCCTCCGGGTGGTGAGTGGCACAGTCTGCGAAGTCAGCACACCTAAGGCTCACTCGCTCCGGCCCCAGGCGCCATGGCCCAGGGTGAGGGGCCCTCGGGACGCCTCATCTAAGTTTCCACTGGAAGAAAGCAAGGCATCGAGTACACAGAGGGAATGCAGGGACGGTGACTCACCAGTCAACCATGCAGGCTGGGAAATAAAATCTCAGAGCTTTCGCCCACTGTGCTCCTGGGAGAGGCGGGGAGGGCTGACGTGGTGCTGTGCTGGCGTCTGTCTCATGAGACAAAGTGTGGCTGAGGGACCCGCCAGTACTTCTCCACCCAGGTAAGAGTGAGGCCACCCCTGAGATCTGAGGCGCAGTGTGCCGCAGATGGTTAGCCCTCCAATTTGCTAATTTACAGAGCAATTTTCACAAGTTATTCGACCTATTCTGAAGTCTCATCTGTTCCTTACTTAGGGAATGGACTGATTCGATTAGACCTGCTTGGGCCTTGACCTGAATACTCGCCCTTGTTACCTGCATTCAGGAGCATCTGTCTCCTTTCACCCAGCTCAGAAGGTGAATGGAGATTCAGAATTCCGTGAGAAATCTCAAAAAAGCCCAGAGCAAACAACAAACAACTGAATTATGGGAATAAGTTTGATGTGTTGAGCAGCCTTAAAGGGCTCTGGGTCTCAACTCAGAACGGAATCAAGTCCACAGCTCATCAATTACTGTTTGGAAGCATAAGTCCAGACCTTGCCCTTAGCCCTCTGTCCCAGATGGAATTAATGAAATTGTAGTTGAGTCCCCGTCATCTTGTGCTCCAATGCCCTAGCTGGCTTAATACAAGAAGGAATTAGGACATGCCTCAAATACAAAACTGGAAAAAGAAATGGGCTAAAATCCACAGGGAGAGCTTTCGATTTCTTTATCTGAAGCCTGACCCAAATAGCTATGCTGTCCTCCTCCAGTTTGTGTTTACGTGTTGTGTTCCTGTCTCTGCAGCAGATGCCACCACAGTGACAATCTTAAACTAGGTCAGGGAGAGTGGGTGAGCTGCCATAGCCCCTCTGGCTATGCTGCTACACCCTCATCCCTGCCACTTCTGCAGCTCACCTTCCATGACATCTTAGGGTTGTCACTGTCCCCGGAAACTCGGGGGTCAGAGTGTTTCTTGTTCAGCCCCAGGAGACAGGCAGGTAAGCCCTGGTCTGTCTTCAGCCCTTTTCCTGAGTCTTCTCATTTTCATTCTGCTATAGCACTGATGAAATAATTTCTGAGGACAGTTGTCTACTTGTCATAGCAGCCACAAAGCCACACTTTCTCCTAGAGCAAGATCCAGGTCATGGCTTCCAGTGTCCAACTTTGGTAGCACTGCTGCCCTGGATAGAAGGATTTGGGAGTCACACAAAACTTATTTCACATTGCAGGGAATAGCGATCAAGAGGAATTAGTGGACTGAAGGGGACCACCTGAGCAGCTCTCCTTGAAAGAAGAGTGACTGTCTCCATTTTGACTGAGCCTGATCCTATTTCCTCATATTGTTATGTACAGAGCTGGCTAGGGCTTCTGTTTATCCTTCAATCGGCCTTAAGCAATGTGCATTGGTCTAGCTGAGGTGCTGGTGATAGTCTTTGAAGGTGGCATGTGTGTTTTCCTGGTAAGCCTGCTGCTCTTTAACATGAGCCGGGTGGAGACAGGATGGTAGAGCTAATGCTCTGTGCTGCCAACTGGGATCGAGCCTTGAGATAGAGGCTATGACTTCCTGAGGCTTGAAAGACTACATCAAAGCTGAAGTCCTAGACTTCCCAAAACATTAAATACTATATAATGCAGATTACTCTCTCTGCATATCCTCTCTGCATATGGCAGAGGTAAATGTAGGCCACCCACCTAGCTCAGCTCACAGTAGTCACCTACTTCCCACAATTCTCAGCCAATCCTCCTCAAGCCACTCGCCCACTGAATAAAAACCGGGTGAGGCCCTGGGTCACTCTCTTGGTTCCAGAAAGCCATGTCATGGCAGGACTTAGAGCCCCTCGACTCCCTGATGATTAAAAATATAATTTAGTGTCCTCATTTTCCCCGTGGGTTGCATGGAGAGTGGTAGATTGGAATCAATTTGATGGGATTCCAATAATGTAACTTTGGGATTACAAATATTGGTTTCTTGGACTGAGATGAGGACCAGGAAGTATCTCCTACAGTGGGCTACCCAGGGTAACAGAGTAAGTAACAGCCCAGGGTCATATGCTCCTGAATGTTCCATCCCAGGGTACAAGAGGCCTGCCTTTCCTGTTGAGAGCCTGTCCTACCTCGAGTCTCTATCCTTCCTCAGTGTCCTTTGTGAAGCATGTGGATCCAAGCTGTTTTTTGCCTCAAGTTTTCCTCCAGTGTCTGAGATGGAAAATGTTACACTATAGAGAAGATAACTAGGGGCTGGGGAAATAGCTCAGTAGAATAAGTGCTTCCCTGGCAAGTACAGGGGCCTGAGTTCAATCCCTGGTTATTAAAAAAAGAAGATAACCATTGAGAGTATTGAAACAACAGTCCTGGTGGGTACTATGAATTTGGGGGCAGATTTGCCTTCTGGTTGGGGTTTAAAAAATAATTCCTTGAGTGTCACTTCTGTGTAGGCAGTTAGACGTTTTGGTGGGACCGTGCTGCCACCACCATGCCAACTGAAAGGCTAAACCAATGCTTTCGTGTGCAGTACAGCAGAGCTGGGGGACAGTAGGGACTCGGTGCCCTGACACCCAAAGAGTCAGCTTGCTGGAGAATGAGCTGGCATTGCATCCCTTCTCTCCACTGGGGGTCATTTCCCAGCTCTGTCTACAGGCTGAAAACCAGGCATGGCTCAGGAAAGAGAGGTGCCAGCAGAGCTTTGAGCAGTTGTGTGGGTGTGGAGGAGAAAGCGGAAGCTCTGACAGGCTGCAAGTGCAGTGTCGAGTGGCGTGGGCATCTGGCAAGCTATGGAGGCTGACAGTTTCTGCATTCAGAGGCCAGTGTCTGGCAGCCTCTGATGGCCATCTGAAGATCTGCCCACGGACCGAACCCACTCAGGATCACCAGTCTCCTCCAGACAGATGCCAGGCGGAGGCTGCCTGCATGGCAGTCCAGAGGCCTAGGCGGGATCCTTGGTCTCCTGCAGACATATAAGTCAGGGTGTGTGAGCCCGGCCAGAATTCAAGAGCTGGCAAAAACTATGCTCAGAAAGGGTCAAAAAGAGACTGAAAACAACTATAACCCAGTTAAGTGCCTAATTGTAGTGAGGTGATCAGCCCTTTATCTTCCCAAAAGGAATCCCGTAAGACTGTAAGATGTAGAGCCTCTATTTTCCCTTTATAAATATGCAATGCTGAATTCTCCATTAAATTTAATTGGAATTAAAATTACTAACCTTATTAAGAAGCAGCAATAGCCCCCCACAATCTAGACATTAGCATAGATGGATTTACAGAGAAAGTCAATTATATCTTAGGTATTTTAAAAATGGAACCATAGAAGGGTTAAGATAAGTAACAGAAATAAATGATAGGAAACACTAACCAAAAGAAGCAGAGCAAAGCTACATCAATTTCAGGTAGAATTGAATTTAGTCATAAACAGAGATAGCCACATTTTGGATTCAGATATGGGGCAAGACACACGGAGACTTTGAGTAACGACAACATATACGTCCCATAATATGGTAGGCATAGTGAATGAAAAGATGCAAAACTCCAAAAAAGAATTAAAAATTATAAAATCCATGGATTTTGTAGAACTTAAAAACTATAATGTCTGGGATTGACCAAACAAGTGATCTTGGTGATGGTTAGATAAAACAAAACCTCAGAATTCATTGCTAGAAGACAGGGTAATGAATTAAATTTCAAAAATCACTAAAAGGAATGTGCGCATTGTATGAGACATCTGAGGTGCGTCCGTGACGTCTATCACGTATATAATTGTAGCTTTAGCACAAGAATGACATCAAGCCCACATTGGAAAATATTGAATGAACATTTTTCAAAACTTATGAAGATCAATTCCAATACTCCTAAGCTCAAAGAACCTCAGCAATACAGACACACAGCAAACTACGACCAGGTACATCATGGTAAAACTGCAGAAAACCTAAGGCCTTTTAAAAGCAGCCAGGAGGAAAAAAGACCCATTACCTTGAAGGAAACAACAATAAATATGACAGCCAATTTCCTTATAGAAATAATGAGTGCTGGAAGATAATGTAATGATGTCTTTAAATTTATAAGAGAAAATAAGGCGCAATCTGGAACCCTAGCTCAGGAAAACATCCTCCAAAAATGATGATGAAATGAAAACGTTTTGAAGTAAATAAAAGCTGAGGCAATGTGTTACCGACGGGCCCACATCAAAAGAGTAACGAAGCAGCACTCTGGCAGAAGAAAAATAAGCATGGGTGGGATTATGAACTGCAGAATGGAAAGAAAAGAGGCCAGTGTGAGGGTAAATTTAAATGAATACTTATTGTATAAAGCAATACCTATGATGTCTTGAAACATTTAAAATATATGCAGAACTAAAATGCATACTAACAATAACACACACAGTAGAGTAGGAATAGATAGAATTCAAAGGCTCTAAAGTTCTGCCAGCATCCAGGACATGGTAAAGTATATTTTATTAGACTGAAGTAAGTCAATGACATGGGTTAATAAAAATCATAAAATATGAATAAGTTAATGGATAGGAAATATGAGTTCATAAAAATTATTTGCTGAAGAAAAAGCAATAAGAAAAGGTAATACATGCATCAGTGAAATGGAAAATCAATAGCCGAGGCTGGGGTGTGTGTATCTTGGTGGTAAAACCCTTACCTAGCATATATATGTAAGGCCCTGAGTTTGACCCTGGCATTGCAAATAGCTAAATAAATAAATAAGACATTATGTTCATAATCACTGAAGAAGTCAGTACAGGAGTTTCAGGAACCCAAATTTATCTTTGTCATTCATCATAAGTAAAGCACAGGTACGCATGACTTAACAGCGAGGCTAGATCCATTCTGAGAAGTGTGTATGTCCGTGTTGATCAGAACAAGATGAAACCCTGCACAAGAGAACGATGTGATCAGAAATGGGCTGGCAGACGCGAGCCTCATGGCACTGCCACCCGCATGACGCAGTAGCTCGCTGCTCCACGTCAGGAGCTATGGATGCTGTGTATTTATACAGTTGACAGTGCAATTGGTTTGCGTGCACCAGTACCTTCAAGAACTTGTGATACTTTCAAGATGACACTAGGATGTCAGTAGGCAACAGGAATTTTTCATCTCTCTCCTGTTTTTATGGGGCCACTACTGCCTGCAAGGCCCGCCTCCAACGGAGATGCTGCCAGGCGGGTGTGGCTGTGGGGGTCACACGTGTGTGCCTCACGCGAGCGCTGACTGGAAAGCACGGTGCTGCTGTCTGTGCTGATATCAGATAAAGAATACTTAAGTCAAGAAGCTAATAAAATTAAAGAGTTCATTTCGTGGTTCTAATGAAGGGACCACGTGATGAGAAAATATTATACGACTAAATCTGCCTGCTCTAAACAACATGGTTTCCAAATAGGTGAAGCAATGATTTTTTTTTTATTTTATTGAAAAAAGATAAAATAAAATTTCCTTACAAGATGATAGGAAAATAATAATAGTTTATACATTGCATATTATTATCCTTAAAGTAGTTACTCAGAGGACATAATACAAAAATAAAAGTTCTCCAATTGATATAATTGCAAATCTTCCTTTTCTATGAACTAAGAGGCACTAACAGGAAAACTAATTTGCATTTTTTTCTCTTTTTCTTTTCTTTTCCCCTTTACCCATCCTACTTACTTTTGCCTTTTTAATAATTTCCTCCCATTTCACAATATCTATTGTACATTTTAGATACTCTTTCAGTTTCTCACATCAGGGAGATAATGTTTACACATGTGAGTGTCCGGCGCCGCTCCCGTCCCGCGGAAGAAGACACTTAGACACTCAGCAACGGGTTCAGCAAGCCTTTATCGAGTGGGATGCAAGCCTCTACATGTGTCCGCTACCCGCGGCTCCTACCGTGCAAGCATGGCGGATCTCGCGATACAGCAAGCTATATAGATTTCACAAACCAATCACAACTGGAGGGGCCCAGGCACAGCAACAAAAACCCGGAAACCGGAGGTGGGCGCTATCTTAGCAGACACGATGGGCGGGGGAGCCAAAAGCAGCTGGCATCTCAGAGTGGCTCCCGACATCTCCCTCCTTTTGTTTTAATAAAAAAGGGCAGCAATATCTACCGAGTGATCACAGCGGCTGGCGCCCTTTTAATAAGCCCACTAGGACCTCTCCCGGCACTGGGTTGGCCACCCCCAGTCCCGGTTTTGATCCTTTGAGGCCTCATCCTTTTGTTGGGCCAGGATGAAATGGATGGATGGAACCTGG
>PVKA01048947.1:0-13535 GCA_004027165.1 Ctenomys sociabilis
ACCAGCTCTGGCTGAGAAATGCTACTGCTTTGCTCAAGACATCTCTTTCTTTTAATGGCTGCTATTCTTTCTACTTCTGGAGGATTCAGAATCCACTTCCTAGCCAATTATGAAGGAGGATGAAGAGATTTTCATTCACGCATTCAAAAGTCACTCATTCAACTTTTCACTCACCCCTTCAAAGGAAAGTGTATAAATTCTATGGGAAGGAGTGTCTGGAGAGGTTGGGAGTTGCTTTCTTCTTCCTTTTTGCTTCATCTTTCTGTCATCATAAATATAGTGAAGATATCAAGGAAAGGAGCACCCAACAGGGAAGGGCCCCCCTAGTTGTCAAGGGAAAAAATGCCCTGAGTATTCATTAAAAATGGAATTCTGTGAAGCATTCTCTTCTTTTAGTTCCCAGGGCACTTCCTTTTCTTGTTTTTTTCTTTTTTTTTTTTTTTTTGACATTGAGGCACCTCCACATTTGTCTCATACTCTTTCCTCATTTTACCATGAAATACCCCACTGTCATCCTGGGGATAAATGCTTTCTGTAGGTTCCCCCTCCCACCCTTTTTCTGTGTTCCCAGCCTTGACTTCTTTTCTGAGCTGCTGACAGTTATATCCACTCCTTCACTTGACTTGTGCTCATAACCAGCTTTGCACTACTGAAAAAATAAATACCTGAGATAATCAACCGAAAAAGAGCAAAGGTTTATTTTGATTTACTATTTTTTGTTTTTTGGTACTTGGGTTTGAACTCAGGGCCTTATGCTTGCTAGGCAAGCACTCATGCTGCTGAGCTATGTCCCCAGACCTTGACTTACAGTTTAGGAGATTTCAGCCCATGACTGGTTGGCCCCATTGCTTTTGGGCCTGTGATAGGACAGTGCAGCAAGGTGTTAGAAGGAAGTACTTACATCATGATACCTGAAGAGAGCAAAAGAAGAAGAGGGCCTGGGGCTCCATGCCCCAATGACCTATATTCTTCTTAAATCCCACTCTCAAAGTTCTGCCACTTCCCAATAGTGCTTTGGGCTGGGGATCCAACCTTTAACACATAGTCTTTGGGTACACTTAAGATCCACACCACAGCAGCAGCAGCTAAAGCGTCTCCAACCTTACCGTCAACTGAGATGTCCCTCTTCTTTCTAGGCCTGAGTCTCCTCTATTCTCATCTCTCAAAAACCAGGAGCCTAGAAGACATCTTGATATTTCACACACTTCTCCTGCCCTTCCCATCATCCTCTCCTGTGCAATCCACTAAGTGATATTATGGCTTATATCTAGATGTCTTTCGAAGTCTCACAGGTGGATGGGTCTAGAGTGTGTACTGCTGGCATTAAAGACGTGATGCTGGGATTGAGTCATGAGTTTTTAAAATGTATTTAGTGCAGGGTCTACAGGGTCTCACTACACAAATTCGACTCATAGTGATCATTCTGTTTTCAGCCTCCCAAGCACTGGGATTATAGGCATGGGCCACCATGCCCAATCTCAGTCACTGTCTCAGAGAACCCCAGGGGCAGGGCCAGCATGGCATGTGGGGGATTGAACCCAGTCCCTATGCCTGCCTAAGCAGGTGCTTTAGTTTGCTGAACTATCTGGCCAACCCTGATTCATGACTTGATGCTAGGATTAAGGGTGCCTCACCCTGTGTGTGAGTGCTACTCGCCCTAAGGGTGGGTAGCCTGGCTAGAATATAAGGGACAGCAAGAGGGGAGCTGTGGTTGCTGCTTGTTGCTCACTGCTTGCTGCACCTGCTGCCTTCTGCCCACCATGGATTGTTTCTTCTCTGTCATGCCCCTCTGCCATGCTACCATGCCAACTATGAATATTGGAGCAGACATGCAATATACAATGATCCAATCAGAGTAACTAGCATTCCCATCTCCTCAAACAATTATTATTTCTATGTATTAGGAAGCCTCAGACTCTATTATCTAGCAAGCTGGTAGAAGGAGGAGCACTGGCCAAGCTGTCTTTGGCTCCTGCCCCTCTGTTTTCCTCCCACTGCCCTGGGCCCCTCTCTGGTCCCACCTCCCAGTCTGTGGCCAGCAGGCTCCTTCTACCTGGAGTCCTTGCCCCACAGGCCTTACTCAGCCACCCCAGAGCTGCTTCATAGCTCAAGCTGAAGGGCAGCTGTGCCTTCCCTCGCCTCCCAGTTTGTTTTCCTGGATATTGTTTTTATCTTCATATGATTTCCAATTGGTAGTTTCTATGGGCATATGAATAGTAGTGTTTCTTCCCCTGCAAAAATCCTACAAAGGCAGGGACTGTGTTTTTCTCCTTTGTTTGAGCCCCATTGTTCCGCTGGACCCCCTGGCTAGCAAATAGCAAGAACTTGATAAGTAAATATTTATTGAATAAATAAACACCCTAACTGTACAAAATAAGCTGTTTAAATGGCAAAAAGTCACACATTGTGTTTATTTGTCGAGAGTATAAAAGCTGCCATTTAAAAACCAGTCCTACCCTCAGACTGAGGAAAGCACAGCCCACCCTGACCTAGATTCTATGCTTTGAAGGGCCTGCTCTGGCTTCTCTCCAGCTGTGGCCTCCCTCTCACTGGGGTGAGGAGTCCACAGGGCTCATGGGAGGGCCCTGTTCAGAGTTGCCACTTCATCCAGGGAGGCAGATTTAACAAATACAAAAGTCCTTGATGTATATGTAAAGTTGAATGTCAGATAAACAGCCACTCATCTTTTTAAGTATAAAGATATCCATATAATAGTTGGAATATACACTAAGAAATAATTCAACAATCTGGAATTCAAAATTAGTTAGAAGCCCTACATTGTTTGAAAGTCCAAGCCCCAGCTTCTAGACCAGATGTCTGCAAACTGTGGCCTGCTGATCAAATCCAGCTTGCTGCCAGCTTGCGTACACCAAGTCCTACTGGGACACATCCACACCCACTCATGCGTTGTCATGATACAGTGGCAGAGTGGGATAGTTGTGATAGTAAATGCATTGCCCAACAAAGCCCAATATAGTTACTGTCCAGCCTTTTACAGAAAGTTCAGATGAACCATGGTATAGGTTATACTGCAGGTCCCCAGAACTCTCCAAATCCCCACATGAAAATCCCAAATCTTCATAGCACACAGGGGCTGACACTCCAATCTGGTCTCTGAGGATGGCAAGAGGCTGAGCATTCAGCATGAGACAGAGCAGGAAGCAGGTGTGTGAAGCCTTCACAGGGTGGAAGGGCTGCTGGTACGAGGATAGCCCTGATTCCTTAGACCACTCGGCTCTACCTACAGCTCTAAGGAGCTCAGATTTCTAAATTAGCACCTGGCCTCTATTTCAAGTTGTTTTTTAAGGAAACATATTTTATGGACTTTGTATTTTAGATTGACTCTACTTTTAAATAATTAAACATGGGATATACCGGCCTCCTTCTGTACTCCAGACTAGTCTGTCAAATGTTAGGCCTGTTTTAATGAAGACAAAGCAAGTTCATCAATAGCGCCACCTGGTGGTGAGATCTCCTATTCCCATTTTCAAGTTGTTTAGCTCCCCTGAATATGACGCAGTTTCTGTATATAGGAGTTTTAAGAGCTCTGTATGACACTGTAAGGGACAAAGTTCAAGATTATACTGCTGTAGCACTGAGAGTTTTGACAATTCTTTATATAAGGGACATTAAATTATATTCTGTATAGTTCTTTTAGTAACTTATGCATGGCCTGTCTTAAAAATTTCTCATATTAGTACTGTATAGGTCTTAACAGTTGATAGGACATGTTTCCTTACACTTTACTTTTTTTTATATCCAACATGTATTTATTGGGACGCCTTCCCATTTGTCTTGAGTTAGGGTCCCGTTAGAGCTGCTTCCTCCAGAAGGAGCTCCCTTGCTTTCCTTGTCGTCGGCTGGCAGAGGACAGTGGAGCAGCTGGCACACAGAGCTACCTGCCAGCTGTGTGTGGCTAAAGGCCGTAGTGATTTTATAGCATTCGGGCACTTCACATTGTGTAGAAGGAACTGGGACTCTGCATCAGGAGCTTCTTGTGCTTCCTTCCTCCTCCTCTGGAGAGGGACGAAGGATGAGATGCATGTCCTCGTGGGGAAGTTGTCACCACTGGGAAGGCCACACACTTTCACATCTGGCTTCGGGTGCATGCCGTGGGTTCCACTGACAATGGAGATCGCTATGCCCATTGACCTGCCCCAGCCTGGCCAGCAAGTCAAGTGCTCTAACTGTCATGTGAGAGCCACCTTGTAATTAAACACAAAGGGAATTATGAAAAAAAAATCTATTTTTTACACCATGAAGAGAACAGAGAAGTAACATTTTAGCAGACAAGATAAAGGAGGGCAGGTTTCTGAAAGGGTATTGTGATCCATCTCTCATTTCCAGAGATTTGCAATGATTTCTTAACTTCCACCACAAAGAGCATTTGACCACACGGTTGACTCTCAGACATTCCTGTGATTCCTCAAACAACTCGGAGCCCCACTTCTTTACTCAGCAGGTAGAGTCTGTGGGAGATGCCGAGGGCCTTGGCCTCGAGGTAGGGCTTGTTGGGCTGGACCTTCTGGGCTGCCTCCACTCCTGCAGGACCACGGGAGTCCTAGCTGCACAGGGGACTTGGGGTTTCAATCTATCAGAGGTAAATCTTGTCTAGTGATATCTGTGAAATTAGCTTCCCCCCCAGCAAGCCAGTGGGTGAGCTCCAGAGGTCTCCATCACCAGCTAACTGACAGTGAAATTTCACAAGACAGCTGGAAATACTTGGAGGGAGGTCAGGCCAGAAGACAGAAGCAAGAAGCAGCACTTTTGTTCAATTCTACTTTTCTTAAAGATCAATAGATGCTTCAAAAAAGAAAAGCCTACTGGGGGGGGGGTGTGTTTGGCTTTGACTAGCACAGCTGCACTTCTGACCGCTAGGAAAGCCAATCTGAGCAGCCCAAGAGATACCTTTCCTACTTTTGACTGTGTGTGATACTATTTGTGGGAAAACAAGTTTACTTTGTCTTTCATTGTAGACTTCTGGGTTATGCCGTGAGCTGAGAGACTGGCTTTATCAGATCCAGGCTGGCTGGCTGAGTTCCAGACGCATTCATGTATTCATGCATGCATTCAATGAGTGCTTTCTGAGTCCTGCCTGTGTCTCAGACGCTGTGCTCAGTGACAAATGAATAAAGCTCAGGAACGCCCACCTGGCATTTATTGCTTCTCACTGCTGGGACATAGATTGCAGGGGACCAGGGAAGGCTTTCTGGGGAGATGCAGGAGCCGTGTTCTGAAGGACTAGCACTAGTTGACAAGATAAATGGGGCAGGGTATGGAAAGCCAAGGACTTCTTACTGGCTGATCCAGAGCCCAGGGACTGTACCAAGACAAGTTCAGTTGCTAACGCTCCACCCACTAAGACTGTGGGACACAGTGCTGGCAAAGGGAGATGGGCACAGAGATGACACCAGAACTGAAGCCACCGCAGGAGAGCATGGCATGTCTCGCAGACCATGCTCAACAGGGGACAGGGTAGCACAGTTTGGGGGCGTTAGTGGTACATTATGCTTTGGGTGAGGAGGCCAATAAAGGTGAAATCTCTTCCCCATAAAGATTGCGCCACCTTTGGCAGTGTCTTCCCAGTGCTTACTGTTTTTTGAAATACTCATCTATTTTCTTTCTATTTATTATCTTTCTTTCCCTCTCAGTCACTTAAGTACCATAAGCAAAGAGCTTGCCTGTCTTATTCCTTGTTCCTATTTTTGCTTATTTCCTGGTATGTACAGGATTCTCAATACATGTTTTCAACAATAAGTTAATGAATTGTGAATCTATATGGCACTGAGAAATGGGAATTAAAGGGAAAATAAGACCTCTGTTACCTTTTTGCTTCTGAAAGAGCAGCTTGATTTTAAGGTTCTCACCAGGTGGGCAGCAGGCAGTAAGGACAACCACAGGACGCTCTCTGTGCCGGTAAACAAGTCTTTGTAACCTGGGTAGAGCATTGCTGGGACCAAGGTAAGCTGTTGGCACCTAGCTAGAAGGCCGAGGCTACAGCAGTGAGCAAGGAGGAGCGGGCCAGGCCCTGGCACCTTGGCCTGCAGCAGCATCCACGGCACCCTAGTAAGGCAGGTTGCCCCTGCGGCAGGGCTCCTGCTGACACCAGGAGCAGAGCAGTCAGCTCAAAGCAGATGGAGCACTGAAGAAGACGGTGATGAAATACTACCTGTGTTGTGGGTCCCCAGGTCCCTGGGGGCTGTGATTGTCTATGCCGGCCAGGCATGGAAGGCACAGTCTCCCTGCAGGGGGCCCTGTTCTGACTCCACACAGAGGCTCCTGCTCTGTGCCCTACAGCCATTTTGTGAATTGATTTTAGTTCACTTATGAGCACTCCTTTGTCAACTTGAGTTTTGTACAGTCTAAGAATGTAAAAAAGCTGGGTAGATCCACCATAAAAATACCAGCCCAGACAGTCAATGACCACGTGGCCAGTCCTTGGAGTATTCTCACTTGATGTGTTGAAATCACTATGTCAGGAGCCTTTCAATGGGACCTTGGAGAATATGGAATAATAGCATAAGTGATGTCCTGGACAGCTGAGCTGTCAGGTGACATCTGTGTGTGCCAGGAGATCTGCTTTCTGGACCAGGGCCACAGAGTCAATAAAGAATCATAATTTTCAAATTTGAAAGCATATCAATGTGCTGTTCAGGCCGTCCCCCACTTGTCCTGCATATTTATTTTTATTTTAAAAAGAATATAAAAACAATACAGAATTTCAAAAAACAGGATGATAGGAATTCAGCAGTTGTTGTGTTATTGCATGTTGTTGTCTTCAAAGTATTGTTCAGATTACCAGATATGAGCATGTAAGATTAGTCAAAAAAATTAGGCACCAACTGTTCCCTTCAGTAAACCAATAGAAATTAGTCATACAATTATCCTCGCTATTGTGTGTGTGCGTGTGCATTTTTCTCTTCCTTCTTTCTTCTCTCCTTTTCCTCATCCCAGAGTAAATAAAATCTGAAAGATACAGTGCATATTGTGGAAGGGGAAGAAACTGTCCTATATAATTAAGGCCCATATCATGTATCTATGTGACAAACCCTCCCACTCTGCCCAGCACCAAGAGGGTTCCCAGGGCACGAGGTTTTCAGCCTTGAAACTGAGCGGGTCCCGGGAAAACTGGGATGAGCTGGTCATTCTGTTACCAGCTCTGCCAGTCTCTCCCATGTATCTTGGGTGCTATTGTTTGATAACATCTGGAATGAGGATTGGAGCATGAAATAAGCTTGGCTATTTCTGAGGATCTTGCAATGCAAGTAGCTGGGGACCTGTCAAAGCCACCCCTAGCTCTGATGAGGCAAGAAAAGCCCGGCTCATAGCAGTCTTTCCTGCTATGGGAGGCAGGGAACAGTGTCTATGTGTTTGTGGTGCTTAAGTCTAAACCATCATTCATGCTGTCAGGACTGTGGAAAAGTGTTTGTCGGCTGATGTATACGCAGGGTCATGCCAAAGGGCTCCCGCTGAGAATGCACAAGCTCTGCTGGGTGTAACCGATGGGCCGGCAATGCCCATCTGCTGACTAAGCAAATTAGTGGAATGATGGCAAGCGTGCCTTCTAGATAAATCTTCTCACTGAGGCTAACGTTTAAGCAAGCAGGGAGCAAAGCCATTCAAAGTGAAAGCTGCCAGGTGATGCTGTTTGGTGCCCTCCAAACGCCATGGCCAGGAGAGGTTATAGTGCACTTTACCTTCCCTGGATAGCGCAGTGTCTTTGGCATAGCTTTAGATCTTGTGCTTTGGGTGAAGGGGAGAATGGTCCTTCCCTGATTATACATTAGAAGTGAGAGAGGAGGAGAGAGACTGGTTGGACACAACTACTAACCCATGTGACCCTATTTGTCCTGGAAGGTCCAGGTCTGTTGGTGACACTTCCACCGATGACTCTGGTGTGACACCTGAATGAGGACAGATGAACTGGAAGATGGAACTAGACAGGGTGGAATGAAGGAGGGATTCTGAAAATCCATTTTAGGTTTTTCTTTTAAAATTTGCTCATGCTCAGAATATCCTATGGGTTTAAGTACACTCAATGCCATGTGTCATCTCTTTTTTTTTTTTTTTTTTGGTAGTAGTAGTATTTTAAATGTCTTTTTGTCTAAATTTCTGGTTTAAATTCCCCAATGAAAATGGGTTGGCTTTATAAATTATGATAAATTATGATCTTGCTATAAATCCTGGTTGAATCCAGTCTCTTCCATCAGTTTTGCATTACAACAAAATGCCCAAGGCAATCTACTTCATAAATAAAGAGGTTTATTTAGTTCACTGTTCTAGAAGTTCGAAGTTCATGATCAGAAAGGGGAAGTATTGGTGCAGCTTCTGGTGATGGATTATCAATGCATCACAGCAGTGGGAGGAGTAGACTGTATTTTGAAACTGAAAGACAGAGAAATTTGGGTCTTACTGTCTCTTTGGTAAGCTCCTAGTGGCCTTGGACCTTTCGCTGCCCCTCTGCTCTTAAAGATTCCAAAACACCTCTGC
Source organism: Ctenomys sociabilis (assembly GCA_004027165.1). NCBI lineage: Eukaryota > Metazoa > Chordata > Mammalia > Rodentia > Ctenomyidae > Ctenomys > Ctenomys sociabilis. The sequence continues at coordinate 8,491 of PVKA01048947.1, forward strand.
TTTACCAAACTGAGGACCAGGCTTCCAGTGCATGAACCCTTAGGGGTCAAACCTCATCCACTAGTGCTCTATGTCTGTCTGTGTGTGTCTGTCTATCTATCCATCTATTATCTATCTCCCATTGCTAGCCCTCAAGCAATTCCTTCTTTAATGTCAAATCAAAGCCTTCATGTTTGGAAAATAAAGTTTTTCCAGGTGGAAATAGTATTCCTCAATGATACTGTTCTTCTTGTTTAAAAGTTACACTTAGGGAGAATTAGAGAAATATTATAGGGATATTTTCTCCCTAAGTCTGTTTTGTATCTTTACAATATTATGGAAAGACTGTGCGCAAGTTACCTTGCCCTGCTCTCCCAGCCTCAGGAATGTGTTGACCATTCCCAGATGTGACTGGTGCAGGGTGAGTTCCTGACCCAGAAAAAATCAAATTAGAATGCACTTTCCTATACTAGAGGGGAGAGACTCTCCCCACCCCAACACCCAACCCCACCCAGGGATTGCTAGGGTTTCCCGAAGTTAGAGCACTGCCTCCTAGAGGAAGTCTAAGTGAAAATAAAGCTCAACGTACCAAGGGAGATAAGACTGTACTGGGTTGAATGGTGACACTTGAAAGATTCTTGACCATTACCAACCTCAGGATGCAACCTTATTTAGAAGAACAACAGCTGAGAATGTAATCAGTTAACATGTGATCATACTGGACTGCTGTGGGCCCTAATCCAATGAAAGAGAAAAAAAAAAGACACACACACACACACACACACACACACACACACACACACAGAGTGGGTCATGTGACAATAGAAGCAGACCACCAGAATCTGTGAAGAATCAAGGAAGATGCTGCCCTGGTAACTTCAGAGAGCATGGCTCTACTGAGACCAGCAGTTTAGACCTTTAGAACTTAAAATTAGAGAGGAGTGGTTGGTTTTTTAAAAATTTATGTTAAGTTAGCCATAACACAACATTTATTATTCCAATTATTTTAAAATCTGCAGTTCAGTGACATTAAGTATATTCACATGTTATGCAAAACTTTCTATTTTTTAAGCTACCAGGCTCCTGGCACTTTGTTACCACCATTCTAGGAAACAAATACAGAATTGTGGAGGGGAGACATGCCCTGATGCTCTTGTTTGAATCCTTGGATCAGAACACATCTGAATTCCCTTAGCCTCACTGATATGAGACTGTAGTTGTCATGTATTTGTTTTAATTATTTTTTCCAGTGACTTTCTGTCACTTCTGTCCCCTTGAGGTTTCCTAATACAGATGGGGCAGGTTGGAAGTGAATGTTTTAATTATCATCCCATAAATGAAGGTTCTGGGAGTCTGAGAGGAGCTGCTGCATCCAGAGCTGTTCCAGCTTCTCCCAAGTCCAGTTCTCTCTGAATGCTCCTGTCCATTGTAGCGTTAGCAAAGAATAAAATGTTTTGGGACGTGACCCAAATCTAAAGATAGAAATTAAGAGACAATTTGTAAAACTGCATCCCAATTAGAAGAATCCTCATTAGGGGGATAGAGAAGTGAGGTGAGAATTAGGGACTATAGTGAGAGGATGTGATGTGCCTCCGAGAACTACCCAGAAAGTTCCTCTGTGCGCACAGCTGTTCCGTTGCAACTGTAGGTCTCACTTCTAGGGACAACATGGAGGATGCATGGCAAACAATTAATTTGGGTTAAATACCAGCTAGTTAATGAAACATATTTTCAAGCCTAAGACAATCCCCAAAAGGATGTACTTATAAATGGCAGTAATATTTAGCCAATCAACCATATCTATTCCAACATTGGAATTTGATGAGTCTGGTTGCTTGTATTAATCAACTGCAGATTGACTGTGCTCTGTATTTGTTGAGATTTCACATAGGTGATTATCTAATAATGGAGGAAGCTTGTGCTCTGATCCCTCCAGAGCCTGCTGATACTAAGTGGGACATGAACTATTATGCTAAAGCACAGTCAGGTGACATAAAGAAAAGGGGTTTAGTTACATGGGAAGGAAAGGTACAGCTGCAGTGCAAACTGATGAGTGGCCAAAATGGAGTATTTCCTGTCATCAGGTCCGTTGTGGGCTTCTGATCTGGGTGGTGAGTTGAGGTTAAAAAACTAGGTAATGCCTGACTAGATGACCACTGAGCTAGACTATCTTTCAGCCTGTGAACTAAGAGAAATGAATAGTTCCAGCTCTCTACGTAGCTAGATCAGATAGAAGAAGGTATGAAGACAGTCAGCTTAGGATATGGAGGAAGCAGTAGGGCCCAGGCCAGGCTCCACAACTGCAAAACTGAGTGACCTCAGCCAACTCTCATCTTTATTAACCTCTAGCTATGACATGGGATCTGACACCAGGTTTTCATAAGCTCAGGTATTATAATGGATGCCCAATGCTTTGAAAATCCTTCATCCAAAGCACTGGGAGACTGATAAACTTGCTTCTAAGAGCCAGATGAGGTTGCTTGGAGAGGCATGTTTAACTTTGGTCTTTTCCCACACACACAGGCAAGAAGATGGTCAATGTTTTTTCAGACGCTACTAAAGCAAAAGCCTTTGCAGCTGGGCCCATAGTAATCAGGTAAGATTGGTCAAAGCTGCTGCAGGCTAACATTGCCTGTGGACAGAGTGCCCTTCTCATTACCAGCTTGCCTTTGGCTGCAGACTTTGATTCTGTCCTCCACTGATGCTGGACCAGGCTTTCGATTTCGCATCTACTCTGCCCCGAATGGCTGACACACAGCCCAGCTCGTCTGTCACTTGGAGGAGGACCAAGTCCAGTGTCCGGTGCCCCACTGATAACCCAGAAATACAAATGGCTTTGTGTCTGCCAGGCTCCACACCATGCATGGAGCCAAGAGCATGTGGAAAGCTCAGACTAAACCCCTCCCTCCTGCCAGAGAAATAGCAGCTCCTCCCTCTTCTGCTGGGAGAGAATCAGGCACTCCATTTTCTTACATTTATTGCAAAATCAACCATGTGGATAATAATGACTTCAAAGGACCCTCCGCGGGGGGGGGGCAGGTGAGGATGGTGGCAACGGGCTATAGTAGGAGAAGAAGTAACGAGACAGTGCCCTGCACCCTGGGGGGCCCATGGCCACCTGCACCTCCAAGTCTAAGTCACCCTCCAGGACTGCAGAGGAACTGGGGCGCTAACCCACATTTCCTGACCCAGATTCTCCAAGCAAGAGTATCCTTTCGCTTGCTGAATAAAGAATCAGAAAACGATGCCCATCTTCACACAGTGGTCTTTAAAGCAGGGCACCTGCGGAAGCGCTTGTCCATTCCTCACCTTCTCAGATCAGCCACACTGTTCCTTGTGTCCTTGTCTCCTGCTCACTTGCTGGGACTCTGTTCCTCCCCCCTGGAGAAATGTGAATTTTTTATCAGATAGGAAGGTTGGAGTCATCAACTGTGAAATTGTTCCCTAAACACCTTCAGTGCCTCGTCACAGGCGCTATTTAATTTACTTTTAATATTTCAGACTTTTAAAAAGTGCCATAAAGCTGAAGCTCTGCTATAGATGAGTTTATGTCAACATTTGCTTAGAATAGATTCTTGAAAAATTACCTTGGGTGTGCAAGCAGTTCTTTTTCAGACAGCTGCAGGCTCCCTTGTTTGATCCTGAGCAGTTTGTTGTAAATTAGCACCAGATTATACTCCACTTTCAGGGAATTCTCTAGCTACTTGATGCTTACATTCACTTGTGGGTTTTTAAGATCCCTATAAAGAGAAAGATGAGATATCACTTAACATGAAGACCTGAGAGGTTGGCAGTGGGCAAGACTTTCAGTTAGCATGTCTCATTGATCCTTAGCCTGATCCCATTTTACAGATTGTCCTCAATGTCCAGATAAGTAACTGAGGTTTTAAAAGGATAGGAAACTTATGCCTGTTACAAAGGGGAGCCCAGGGTCATTCTGTGTCTATTTGACTCATAGGTTGTTTTTTTTTTTCCCATAGGTTGTTTTTGTTCCACGGTTTTTGGTTTGCATTTCGGTGCCAGAACACATTACTACCCAGTAGATGCAGGGGGATGAACACGTCGACTTCCCTCACCTAGTAAATTGACTTTATTAGGGGTCTGTCTGGCTCCTAGTAAACACTCCTGTTCATAAAATCTGAGTAGCAGGAATCTTCAAGAGGTGTAGGATGCTGCCCTTACTCATAGAATGATGAAAAATGGGGCTCACTCTTAGGGCTCTAGAGGAACCCTGAATGATGTTAGCCTCTCAGTCAATGTAGATCAAAAAGTTGGACAACTGGTCTCCTTGCCTGTTTTGGGTGTTAATTATATCTTTGTTTTCAGTGACTTTATAATTCCCACGAGGACATTGGCAGTGTTCTGGCAAAGGGTCAAAGGAACAGGCTGGCCATGAGTGTGAGCATCATAATTTATTTTCTGCTCAGACTCAGAAAGTTCACAAGTGTCTCATGTTGACAAAACTCCCTTGCTAGAAAAAAGGATAGGAAAGAAAAGAAACCATTAGATCCACACCAGTGTTATAGACGTCTTTTTAAATAAATGTAAACATGCAACTACCTTTTATTTTTCTTTCTTGATGGAGACAGGACTCCAACCCAGGGGCTCCCACATGCTAGGCAATGGTCTACCACGGAGCTATGCCCTCAGCCTTGCTTTTCAAAGCTGCCATCATTAATTATCATTTTTAAGATGACATCTCACAGAGGCTAGTCTGTGGCTGTGGAAGCAAAAGTAAGAGGAGCATAATATTGGTTATTTCTTTATTGGCTCCCTCCTCCATGCCTGCTGATTTGTAGTAGTCAAATTAATTATCCAAGCAACACTTGAAGATAGGTACTGTTATTTCTTCCATTTTACAGGTGAGGAAACAAGTAATTTGCTCACTCTGGGGTCCCAGGTTGCGTCTAGATTTACATTTAGCTAGTTGATTCCCTAAGACCTCTGTCACCAATTCTATCTGCATGTCTTTCCAAAGCCTCACTGGAGCACAGTTGGGGCTTTTGAGAGGTGACTGGATCATGAGGGTGTGATACTGGATCAAGAGAGAGTGACAGTCACCCACG